>SNQJ01S0298561.1:0-10448 GCA_010110895.2 Picea sitchensis
TATATTAAGTGATGGCTTACTTTGTATGATTCTAAGGACTCTTGTACCTTGTGATCATTGGTCTTGCTTGATTCTATGGCTTTGATTGACTTGGGTTCACTTGACATGGTTCTTTGGAGGACATCCTTATGATTTCACCCAGGACATTATGCATTTTATACAGGACATAGCACGTGTGATGCAGAGTGTTGGGTCATGTGATGGTTTGAAACGATCAGACATCTACTCTCACACCTCCTTGACCCTGGACGATGCACAAATGGGCTCTCATTTTTCATATATGGTCATACTGGTTGACAAATGGGAAAGAAGCCCACATCTTGGACAGTGCAACCCGGAGCTTGTTAAACATTGATGGAGGACGTTGCACTTGGACATGATTGGACACCCTTCAGAGAGGTGATGCACCTTCATTACACCTTGAACGTTGACCTTTTCACCTTGGACATTGAGCATATGCATGGTGACGTCATGCATTATGATGCTTTCATGATGATTTGGGGCTTGCTTGTCATTAAGCCACCATTTTTATGATGTGTTGGGATCCTTTGATGATGAGACATGACCTTTGAGGAGGTTTCACCTTCCACCATGCTTTGCACCTTTTGATGATGAGACGTTGCCTTCAGAGGCCTCCTACACCCTCTTGAAGCATGATGTCACCCACACATGTGTCCTTGGATGACATATTTTGGTGTATTAGCATGCTTATCTATTGTTTAAGGCTATTTGATGGGTCGACCTTCACCTATCTCACTTGTATCATCGATTATTTGTATTTTGTGGGGCTTTGAGGGGTTATAGTGCTAGGTTTGTCTCATATAAAGAGGATATCACTACCTCATAGCCAAATCACAACTCATCACTTGTGAGATTCAATACTACTTGTCTTCTTCTCCTCTTTTCTCATTAAGGAGCTCGTGTAAACACTTTTGGAGTGATATTGTGGATTGTTTCTCTCTTTATGGTGGACTCTTCATGAAACTAGGGTTTCCCATGCATAAGGACTTGACTAGTAAGTGTTATTTTCAAGTTTAAATGTTTGTTCTTGGTATATTTTGGTGAATGCTCTTTTACAGAGGTAATAGTTGCATGTTATCTTTGTTTTCCTTGAATAATTTGTTGAAACCCTAAGGAAGGGTTAATATTGGTTATCCCCCTCCCTTGTTTTATCTACCTTAATTTGTTGAAGCATACAAGGTCAATATTATGGATTGTGAGAGGACAATGCCCTAAACTTGTCTTTGAGGTTGAAACCTAGGGTTTATGAAAGGTCAAACCTTAGGGTTTGACCTAGCTTCCATCTAATATCATTTCTAGACGCTAGAGAAGAAGTGGACAACACCTAGGGTTTATGAGAGGATAAAACTTAGGGTTTATTCCCTAGAATTTTGAACTTGGGCTTATGAGGGGATAATCCTAGGCTTTCAAACCTTCAATTCTTCTCTTACATTTAGCCTCCATTGAAGGTGTTGCTTGACTCCATTTTCCCAAGGAGATAAAATGACACTAGTCTTTTGTTTACAAGTGATACAAAATCCAAATTAATACTCTCTCAAAAGGAACTTGTTAGTTAGATAATTCATTGCATTTTCACATTCATACTAACTCAATGCTTTGCATTATAACCCATTTACTTGATGTTGTTACAAAGTTTGCTACAACCATTAGGGCTTGATCATATTGTTGTTAACTAACATAATTCATGCTCTTAACTTCATACAACTATTGGTGGATAATTTGTAAGTGTTTCTATTGTTATTAGACATATTTTCATCCATTTATTTGTTGATTTGGACCTGATATATCATTGTTGTCATAAAATTGTTATATGTTGAAGTTTACTACTCCTTACTGCAAGTTTTATTACAACAAACATTTTTCTTTGATAGCTAGTGCTCTGGGGCTCATTGTCCTTTCCTTAGACTTGGTACTTGTCATTGAATGCATTGGAACACTTCTCTCTCACACACGATCAATTTCATTGTCTAAACTCATCCTAACATTGCATTTTTCTCCTTGACCTAGCCTATCTCACCAAGTGACCAAGATAGGGGGTCGTAAACTTGCCTCTAACTTTCTACAGGATCCCTTAAGGTCAAAAGGGAATCCTCCCTTGTGTTGGATCATCATCCATAATTGAAATGAGGGAAGTACTTTCCTAGGTGACAGTGGCAATTATTTCCAATTGTTACACAAGTTTAGCATTTTGGGAAGGCTTTGCACAAGTGTTGGATTTTGTGATACCAACGCTCATATGGAAACCACCCTTATCTAGGTAAGCTTAGAGTTCACATTGTGTCCCAAAACAAATATGGTTCAATGAATCTATTCCTAAAATCAACTTTTTGATTGATGGCTGATAACAAACTTTAACAGTGGAGAATTTATCCAAAAGAGGGATCTTCAATCCTTCTAGATCTATCTGTTGTGTAAAGAAAATGAAGAATCTTCCCCCCATATTTTCATTTAGTGAAAGTACACAAAGAGGTTTGGAATCATCTCCTCCATGAGACAGGATCCAAATTGCTCCAGGTTTCCTCATCACGAAGACAAGTATTCATCTCATGGCATAAGGAATATCCAGGTAACACTCAAGAAAAAAGCCTCTTCTTAAGAAAACCTAGTAGATATTGTTGAGGCTGGTATATTAGAAAACATGGCTCTGCTAAGAGAAGCAATTGTGGAAAAATACACTAGAGACAAAGCGTTAGCTCCCCTGGGGCCTGGAGAACAAAGAATGGCACTAGCTTAAATCATGGGTTTTACTGGAATAGGTCGAGTCTTGAAGGCTCTTAAAAACCAAATATACCCGATCCATCAAGTAGTTGCAAAATACACTTGGTTTGTCATAAGGGGAGATACATATTATTCTTTGATTATGCATCCAAGGGAAATCCTAGCTATGCATTATGTTTTATCCAGGAGGACTGAAGAAAATATAATTTGCATGGAACATAGGCCAAGCCACCAACAACAGAGGAAAAGAATTAGCAGCTCTAAAAGGACTTCAATTACTGAAGGTACTAACCTCTGGAGCTATTGCTGGTGTTGGAGACTCTACCATGATCATATCTGCTCTCCAAAAATTTGTGTTTCCAAGAAATTCCAAAATCAAATGCATTATGTTCAAATGCCTGAAAGTCTCAAACTCCTTTGAGCCCTGTGAATTGGCTCAAGTAAGTCAAAGATTTAACAGGAATGCAGATGCCATTGCCCACGAGGCAATCAGTTTGTCTAAGGGAAACATGTTGTAGAATGAAGACCACAAATGGAGAACCCAAAATCATAATATGGATTCTAGTCCCCTGAAACAAGATGTAGCTACTAGAGAAACCCAAATAATCCAAGATAAGCAGAGGTCTCGAGCAATAGGGAGGAAACTTACTCTCATGTGGGATCCTCCAGGGATGCCAACTTTCTGCATCTTTTGGAGGATTATTGGCCCCTCCTATGGATATCCATTGGCTCTCCAAAGGGGCACCAGTTATCCTTCAACTCAAAGCATTCAACACCTCGGTCATATCTGCTCTCCAAAAATTTGTGTTTCCAAGAAATCTCGAAATCAAATGTATTGTGTTCAAATGCCTGCAAGTCTCAAACTCCTTTGAGCCCCGTGAATTGGCTCAAGTAAGTCAAATATTTAATAGGAATGAAGATGCCATTTCTCACGAGGAAATAAGTTTGTCTAAGGGAAACATGTTGTAGAATGTAGACCACAAATGGAGAACCCGAAATCAGAATATGGACTGTAGTCCCTTGAAACAAGTTGTAGCTACTAGAGAAACCCAAATAATCCAAGAGAAGAAGAGGTCTCGAGCAATAGGGAGGAAACTTACTATCATGTGGGGTCCTCCTGGGATGCCTGCTTTCTACATATTTTGGAGGCTTCTTGTCCCCTCCTATGGCTACCCCTTGGCTCTCCAAAGGGGCACCAACTATCCTTCAACTCAAAGCATTCAACACCTCGGTCATGGATGTTGATTTTTCTATATGAGATGATATGTGATCGATATATTATTACAATGATGAGTGTTTCATATATAGATAACATATGGTGACCATCCATGAAAGGATGCGTCCCTTCGATAATAAATAACTATTTATTACTATTATTACTTATCATATATATTATTTAATAATCAATCATTATGCCAAAAGCATATCTTAGGGATAGGTTTCCCAAAACAGCCATTTTGTTCACCATTCTTGATGTTGATCTGTGTTCACCATACCACTCTGCATTTATGATAGAAATAACTGTCATATCATGTATCTACATATCCTATCTCTTTGTTGTCCATTAAGAGATAAGTCATAAATACTCATGTACTCTATCCACCGCCTCACAATTCCTCGACCAACTCATGTACTCTACACACCGCCTCACAGCCTCCACCTTTCTCATCCTAGCCACCTCCTTCACCACTTCATTATGATATAATTGATTTACCTGGTCATTTCTTTGTCCACGGATAAATTGATCTCGCCTAATGCCTGGGTAAATTTGGAAAATATATGTCTCCACTGTTCTTGAGAATCTCAAAGAAAAATCTCTTGAGAATGATGTGATTTTCCTTAGAGGGGTCCCGGTAGACGGCAACGCAACAACCTCTGGTGAAAGCAGTGCGTTGGGAATGTAAATGGCGGTGAGCACTTATTTAGTAACAAGGCTTAAATCTGAATGTACTTCTTCAGAACTAAGATCGCAATGATGTCCTTAGTAACTCCTTTCATGGATTTTTTTACCTTTTTGCCTTTAATTTCTTCTTGCTTTTGTAGAATTGTCCTTGGGCTTGAATATCTCTATCTGCAGAGTTTATCAAAGTTATTTGCACGGATGATCGGATAGCTTTGAGCAGTTACAAGATCTATTCATGGAGATGTTTGAGAGCAATCTCATTAACTTTCATACGCATGCAGCTTTATGCAATGCATTCTTGCCGGTTGGGCAAGCATGCTTCTACCAATCTCTCAATAACTTATTAAAACAATCTTTTGTCTTCTACACGTATTGTACATACATGCCCCCGTCGAAAAGGAAAGGCAAGGCTTGTTCCTTCACACGGTCACATTCTGTTGATCCACAGCCATAAATATATGCTATGCTTAATCCAATTTCCTATCAATTGTTCTTCAATATTTTCTCCCCTTGCATCTGTTTTAGCCACCCCACCGTTGTATGTGATTTTGGTTCTATGTTACAAGTCTTTTCTCATTACCGTTGTTGCTTATTGCTATAGGATTGTATCCTTTGGGCTTCCTTGAAAACTCCCAAACTTTGTCTCTCAACCATTCCAGATCTTGATACCTTCCCTGGTGATTTGGGTATATGGTGCCATCTCCAACCCAAGTCAATTCATCAGAGGGAGAAGTAATGGAGTTAGAAACAGCAACAATGGCAGCTTTTTCATTTTCTGGAGCAGACAAAATGATTATGAAGCCATGATCTGAAACGTTTGTTCCTGGTTTTCCCTCTTTAACATATCTGCAGTCAAATCGGATGTTTGTTTCTGATTCAAATCAGATGGAGCTTCACAAAAACTCAGTAATCCCAATCCATCCAGCACAATTTAGCAGAGAGATATATGATATGGGGAGTACCCAATATACCAATATGCCATTTTCTGCCAATCTGAATACTCTTGGGGCTAAAACTGGAGTGCCCACACATAGATCATTGCCTATGTCGGTGGATGGGGGGTGCCCAACTCAAGATTCATTGCATTCTCTTGGGGACAATGGGGAGGCCATCTCACACTTTCGGAGCAATTCAGCCTCTGATGAAGCAAAGGAGCAGCAAGTGATAGACAAGAGGAAGCACAGAAGGATGTTGTCTAATAGAGAATCTGCAAGGAGATCTCGGTTCCGGAAACAACAGCACTTGGACGAGCTGAGGGCTCAGGTGGATCATTTGAGAGCAGAGAATGGGCAGATATTGAATAAATGCAATATCACTTCCGAGCATTATGCTCATATAAGAGAGAGAATTACATGTTGAGATCACACGGATTGGAGCCAGGTCACGAGATTACAACACGCATTAAATGCTCAATCTCCTAACGTCTTTGAAACCATGGGTGTTGAAACTAGGAATTGCAGTGATGCGCATATGAGCTCGGCATATAGCACTATTGTTGACTCCTTGGTTTCTCCCAATCTCTGGTTTTGAGGCCCAAAAGCAATTTACATTGTGAAATATTTCAAGTACTTTTTAATTAATAGATTTATGTGCTATATTGTTTACTCACTCATGGATGAGGTTGGTTTTAATTATTAGATTTATGTGTTATATTGTTTCCTCACTCCTGCATGAGGTTGGTTTTAATTTTAAATGAGGTGTCACATTTAAAATATCATCTATAATTTGAATTTTGTAAAAACTTATAAAATTCAAATTCCATGGTGTACATTAAATACTTTGTAGTAAGATGTGGAACATTAAAAACTTTGTAGTAGGATAGTTATTATTCAGATGGTTATTACTCACCCATACAATTATGTGTTGAAAAGTTTTCAATAACTTTACAAAAATTTAAATAATTAAATTTATATAGTTATTAAAGATAGTTGTATAGGAAGTGTTTTTGGCATGAGTATAAAATGTTTCTAATTGATTTTCAATGGTTTTAAGGAAATGGGAGTTTGGAAAAAAAATTTGTTCGTGACCTGAGGGACTAGCCTGTGGTCCCGTGACTTCACCTTAAGGTTAGGCCTTCATGGGAATTGAACATTGTCCAACGGTGAAAAACTCTTAGCTTTCCACCATTGGATCCAACCCCTTTGGACCACTATATTAAAACCTTAATATACATAAAAAATTGATTAGAAAATGAGAAACAAAATTGAAAATGCATATATATAATTTTAACATCTTTTTAAAATTTAACTTTACATATATAAACTTCAAACATCTTTGTAAATTTGAAGCATTATTCTTGTTCTCATTGTAAAAAGCTAAATAGTACTATTCTTGTATTATGAAAATAAAATAAAATAAAATGAAATGATATGGTTGGTTGATAGCAACAACAAACTGGAGCAAATGCTTGTTCTAGATAGGGTATTGATTTATTGGACTTTCATGTTTAGTCTAGGCTTGAAGAAAAACATGCATGCATTAAAAGTTTTTCTTGTTATAGATAGGGTATTGATTTATTGGACTTTCATGTTTAGTCTAGGCTTGAACAAAAACATACATGCATTAAAAGTTTTTCATATCCACAACTATAAAGTGAGTGATATTAAGTTTTTTTACCTAAATCATTTTTAAGATAATATTTAGTTTAGTTTAATCTTTGTTTTATAGTGATATTTTAAATAAATATAATGACAATATTTGTAATAAATTATGTATTTGTAATAATGGAATAAAAATATTTACATTTTAATTTAAAGCTCAGTTCTCAAATAATTGGGGAGGTTCCCTACTTTTCCAAGCTCATCTAGATTTGAACATGTGACCTCTTAGGAGGAAACACATGTTCTTAACCATTAGGCTCACTCAGGTTATATAGTACTCATTTTATAGTTATGGATATTAATAAATTAATAATACTCATGGGTAGCATTTGCTCCACTATCAACCAACCATATCATTGGTTTTTATTATATTTTCATATTTTTTTATCATTATTAATTTTTTCCCAATCAAAACCAAAACGATTCAAATTTACAAAAATGTTCTTACTTTTGTTAAAATGTAAAGTTTAATTTTAAAAGGATAAATCATTCCAACACGGTCCATCAAGCAACAAGACTATTTGAGAGTGCAACCACGGTAATATACACTGTTGTTCTTTAATACATTAATATAAAGTTGAAGCTATATCACAAGTGAAGTCCAATTGTGCCAATCTTAAACAATTTGATTCTTTGGCAAAAAATGTTACTAAAAGCAATATTTGTCGCATTGAGCTTGACATTGAGAAGGTGCAACAATTCAAGGATGCTATTGAGATCATGTATTGGTCTGAATTCTTCATGGGTATGTTCTCCTTGTTCATATTATTCAATTGTATGGTGTCATAGTAAAACTTTAAGATGGTAATAGTGCTTGCAATAGATTCCATGGTAATTTACTTATGTTTTGGTTTGATGGTAATGGTGTGCCATGTTGGACAGATTGTCGCAGATGATTTGCCACTCCAAGGTAGGCATTCTCTTCTCTAAGATGTATATATGTTGATTTGCATTTCACAATATATATCATGTGCCCTCAGGTATTCAAGGCATTGATGTAGATTGGGATAAGCAATATTTGTGGGAGAACAACATCAAGACAAGAAAGAGGATCAAAGGCATTTGTTTTATAGACATACGAATCTTGTTGTGAAATCAAATAAGGACCAAGTTAGTGAATTGTGTGCTTTATAAATATGTTTATTTCCTTTGGCAACTTGGAAAGGGCATTGATTGTTTCTTTCATGCAACCTTACCACATTACCTTGATGTGGTGGACATAAAATCTGTTACATGTGAATTGTAGATAATACATCTCAATCTTACTCAGGAAAACCCTCAAAAAATCTGTTGCATGTGAATTGCAGATAATACATCTCAATCTTACTGAGGAAAATCCTCAAAAAATCTATTGCATGTGAATTGCAGATAATACATCTCAATCTTACTCAAGAAAATCTTCAAAAAAACGGTTGCATGTGAATTGCAAATCATATATCTCAATCTTACTCCAAAAAATCATCAACTGCTTTTACTTGGAAACATGTTGGAATTCACATAATCTGTAAAATGGGTTGAGACTAATATAACATTCCCTATGCTTTTCATGGATATTTGGACCATCCTTTTTTTGAGCACCAGGTATAATTCAAGTATCAAAGCATGGTATTAATTTTTTGTTTGATTCTTTTTGTGATTTGTTTTTCCATGTAACCAAGCACCCCACCTTCGGGCCCATAGGCAAGGGTAAGAATAGGGCTCACAACCTTAACAACTATTCGTTTAGGAATGATTTTATAAGCAATGTAGTTGGTCATGTGTAGACCTTATTTTGCATGCCCACTTGGTTCACATCAAAACTATAATGGTAACTTGTGGTTATCTTTATTCTTAGTTTAGACTCATAGATTTTCCAAATTTTTTTATGGAGAATAGGGATAGTGAAATATATATATATATATATAGAGAGAGAGAGAGAGAGAGAGAGAGAGAGAGAGAATAATATAAAAACATGTGTTTTTTTAAATTTAATTTGTAAAATTAAATTTATGTTGTTATTGTTTAGCATCTAGAAAACACTCGTCATGAGATGGTAGGTTGGATTTTAATGGTAGGTTGGATTTTAACATATTGTATGCACTCTAGATATGAAATTAGGTAGGTCAAATCACTCTTTAGAATACCATCTTTACATATTATATTATATTATATTATGAGAATTATGAAATTTGTTGGCTTATAGAACTAATAAAAAACTAAAATCTTTACTTAGTTTTATTAAGTTAGGTGTATGAAAAAGAATTGATGCAATTTAAGCCCTTTTTGTTTAGAAGTTAGAAACTTTGTCTTTATGATTTGTGGAACTAGTGTTTAAAAAGAAATTTTACCCCACCCTCTCAAACAGTACTAGGAGGTGCAAGGAAGATAAGCTATTAGTCAATGAAAAGCACTATTAGGTCTTACTCTGTTTCCATTTCTCAATACTCAATGCCCATTTACTTCGGCATTACCATTCTCCAGTTTAGGGAGTATGCTAGTTATATTATTAATTATTAATCTAGGAGAATGTCTTCTCGATGGTGTCCAAACATCAACACTCCCTCTCAATAAGGGTGACATTCTACATCATGCCAAGTTTGTCTCTGAAGTATACAAACTTTTCCCTAGACTCATGACACATGTCTATCAGTCCTTGGAGATGTCTCTCTCCTACCTGAATCGAGGGGAAACTCTCCCCGTGGTTCTCCCTCTAAGCCAATTAACTCTCTCTAAGATCAAGCTCACTGGGGGTCTGCATGTGATAGCATCTAGCATCTTGAGTCTTTATCATTCCTTGTCAAATCACCATGACTAGGAAAAAGACCACACCAGGGTTGTTCACCACAAGTACACCCCTGTGAGTGAATGTCATCCTAATGCTAACTGACACGTGGAAAGCACCTCGAGTCCATATTATTCCTTGTCATGATCAAAGAATGACTACGCCTGGGCCCATTTACCACAAGTACACCTTTATGATAAATGTATCACAAAGGTCTATCTGATGCTTACTCATGACATTATAGCAAAAGGTCTGTCACACATGGCACTCCCATGTGGACTTCTAGAGGCTACTCCCTCTAAAAACACTAGGGTCAACTCCCCATAGTGTGTGACGTCAAGGTCAACTCCCTTGACGTGTCCTCATGTGCTCTCCACAAGGGACGTTGGGCTATAAGCCCAAACCCACTTATCCCTCTCGGATAAGTGTCCTCACAAATCAACTC
>SNQJ01S0298562.1:0-10448 GCA_010110895.2 Picea sitchensis
TGTGGATTCACCTTGCACTACAATACCTAAAAGTACAATATCTTGAACTTGTTCCTTATTTACCTGTCCTTATTTTCTTTCATTTATTTTCCAAACCTTTATATATTTAACATATTCATTTTTATTTGTAGATTTTTCTTCATCTTGTGTTATTTCCAATATTTCAATCTCTGGGACCTGTTGAGCACTCAACACACCCGAAAAAAGCCTTATCAAATTTTGTCACTTTTTGGGTACCACTTGGTTTTTTGCACTGTTTGACTCAAATTCATTCTGGGAAATGTTTTATCTTTGATTGTTTTCATGACTCTTATCACTTATTCAGGTTTGTTTGAATTTATGAAACCTCATGTCTAAAATACCTTAACACCTGAATTAAGAATCGGCAGCTAAACCCTACATCTTATGCGCTCAGTTTCGGCGTTGGAAAGAATTCAAGAAAGTAAAGGAAACACAAGAAAACAATAGTCATCGATCTTCGATCGTCGATACTCATCGACATCGGAAGAAGGAGGTTTTGGTAGTTTATTCACATAAATGTTCGAGAGATATCTGATCCCCTTCAACATTGAGGAGATACGAGAAACATAGATGTTAAAAAAGGAAGAAACAATGTAGTCAATGCCCGATGCGCCTTATCGGGATCAGAAAAAATCCAGAAATATCACAACAATCATTCCAACCGCGACAGAGTTATCTTTGATAGTCGATCCCTTATACATTTTCGGCATCAGGAATTTTTTGAGGGAGCCAACTTGAGAACACTTGGATAGGTTTATCGTTGATCGTCAATTCTTGACACTTTCGGGCTTCGGCAAGTTAGGTTTGGGTTTTAGAAACATATGGCTTAAAGAAAGTCCCAACTCCAACTGACACAATTGGATAAAGCCACTAGTCTCAAATTCCACACGTCTTTACCATGTAAGAGGATTGTAAAGTCTAGTTTTATCTCAAGTCATTTTTGGTCCCCTAGGTCCTCGTCACACCTCCTAGCCAGCTTTTCCATGTCATCTCTATACGATAGGATCAATCGACATCAAAACTTTTGGAAGGAGGATATCAATGAAAAATGTTCATATCACAATCTCGACCCCTGATCAACCAACTGAAAGAGTGGCATGATGGGACGTTTGTAGCATTAGATATGATCAGATTTTGGACATTTAAGGAACCAATTAATGCCTGATCCCACATTAGTTGCTACCTCGTGCACTGACTCAAAAATCATTTTGAAATCTTTGTTAGACAAAATTACCACATGTGCCTCCACTGTCAACCTGGGATGAATTTAAGTTTAAACACCTTTGAATATCCAACGACAGATTTGTTGAAATTGCACCCATAACCCGAATTAAATCGCTGATGTGACACGGTAAGATCATCCCTATTTAAATCTCCAGAACCATTTTGAACAAATTCATTATGTGTGTAAGTGAATTCCAAATCATTTGAAGGAGCAGAGTGAGAAACTCGAGACTGAACTAACTCTTTTATTATTAAAATCAAGTTTAACAAGCTTCAGACGTATGTGTGCAAGTTTGTCAACTCATTGGTGTTAGGGACCTAACCCCTTGCGTAGGTAGAACAATGTATTTTGATGTAATAAAGGTCAATATCAATAAGGCCTTACAATAAGGTAGAATAAATCGAATGTAAGAAGACCTAATAGAAGCTTCCACTTCTAGAAGGATCTTCCTCTAGATGGTTCTCTTGATAGAAATATTTAGTATAAATAGGAGTCGAGGGTATGTGAACCCTAGTTTGGATATTATTGTAATAGAGCTCTGCTTGACTGGAGGTTGCCCCCTCAAAGAGGCTCATGAACATTTCTCTTTGTAATCGAAGTGCTCTTTCTGGTGTTATTCTGTTATCATTTCAGTATTATTGTGGTGTTATTTTGGTTATATTATTGTTCATCTGCCATTTCTAGCATTTTATTTCTTTTCTACATACTTTTTATATCTGGAATATTACAAGTGGTATCAGAGCACTTTCCTTGGTAGAAAATTGTGGGTTAAATATTTTTTCAGGGTAGAGACGTATTCCGATGTCTTTAAGCCAAAAATATTTGTCGTTACATGCATAAACCCGCGGTTGAGGGATTCATACACACAGGAAATACAAGTGGTTCTTAAGCGCATATCTGTTGACCACCCTTGTAACCCCTGTTGGTACCCCTTCGAGTGGTATCGCATAAGACAACACATGTGTACAAATCAGCCTAGATTTCCTTAAGCTCTCCGTAGATAAACCGATCGGCCTCATGAATGCTATAGTGACACCGAGAACAACACTCGGGAAGATACTCTCTAGTACCTAGGTAGTCGGGTAGTACGGCTAAGGGCAGGGTCTAGCCTCCTTAGTTAGTTCCCTAAGATATTGGGTCGAGTACTACTCTTGGACCCTACATGTATATCAGAGAGCTATAGCACAGGGAAAACCCTTTTTTGTAGAACCCTTGAATACCTAACCCTTGGGAATGGAAACAAAAAAAAATTAAAACAAATAAGATCTATTGTCACGCAACTATGTTCAGGTTGCAAAACCACTACACATTTCTTCCTGGTTAAGAATTTGGCATTTCATCATTACAGTATTCTTCAAACCGAAGTATAACTCCGCAGGTGTAAAAAAAAAAGTCTGGAAATTTTTGCACCATTATTTGAGACCTATTCCATTGGATTTATCTCTTCGCCCTTATCACATTCATAAATATCATTTTTCCACAAATTTTTTGACCCCGCCTGCCTCATTTTGGTTCCCTCATCATGGCCCATACCCGTAGCCAAGACTTGGAAGCTCCCTTCAACACCTTGCAATCTAATTTCGTAGAGACCCAACAAGAAGTGAAACAACTCAGTGCCAATGTTGTCACCATAAATACAACCATACAGTCCTCCATCATCGCCTCAATCGAGGAACTCAAACAACACTACCCAACTTGAATCTGTTGTTTCGATAATTTGCACCAAGCTGCATATCCCTGTAGATAACCCTTTATCTAACCCACCCCCACATACCGAAGCTGAAACTTCCTCTCATTCCCATAATTTTCAACACCATCACTTTCAACGTGACCTACGCCTTCCGCGGGTGGATGTGACCAAATTTGATGGCTCAGATCCCACTGGTTGGGTAACCCAAATGGAACATTATTTCTCTTTATACGGAATTACAGATGACTTGGAAAAACTCTAGTACAGTGTTCTCCATCTAGATCAAGAACGTTGGCAATGGTGGCAATGGAGAAAAAACTTCTCGTCAAGGGTATATTGCTTGGACACACTTTGTGGCAAAGATTTATGAACGCTTTGACACTAACACCAACCATTTAGGATGTTTGACAAAGTTGAAACAATCAGGAATAGTGGAAGACTTTATAGCTGCTTTTGAGCACCTAGATTTTTGGATAGAGGGCATGTTTGATGCCTTTTTCCAAGAATGTTTTATTAGTGGCCTCAAGGATGAGATTCATGCCCATGTCTTCATGGATCAGCCTCAGAGTTGGGTGGAGGATACTAAAAGAGATAAAGAAGGAAAAAAGGTTGTATCTTCTCAAAACCGGAAACCCCCCTTTATTCCTCACACTAAACCAGTAAATCCCACTACTCCCTCTGCTCCACTAAAGATCCAAAAATTGACAAGAGATTAAATGACTAAACGCCAACTCAAAGGCCTTTGTTATAATCGTGATGACAAATATTTTCTGGGCCACAAGTGTGAGGAACAAAATATTTTTATGGCCATCTCAGAGGATGTTTTGGAAGAGGATGTTGAAACTCCCCTTGTGTCTGAGTCACCTAAAACCACGAACATAACTCCTCCCTCAGACCCTCCCGAAGTAGAACCGATCATTTCCCTAAATGTTCTCACTGGTTTCTCTACTCCCCAAAACCTCAAGCTAATTGGTTACATCAAGCATAGGAAGGTGATCATTCTGGTTGATAGTGGTAGCACTCATAATTTTATTCATCGTTGCATTACCCAAGAAACACATTTTTATATCCATGCAGTCAATAATTTCCAAATCATGATTGCCAATGGCGGCTCCATGAAATGTGGAGGGCGTTGTGAAAATGTGTGTCTCCAAATTGGTGACTACCACCTCAAATATCATATGTTTTCTATCGACACGGGTGGTTGTGACATTGTGTTGGGTGTAGACTGGCTAAGGAATTTAGGTCCCATTCTCATGGATTTCAATATATTAACCATGCAATTCAACCAGGAGGTCCAAAAATATAAGTTCCAAGGCACCACCCTCAGTTCACCAGAGATCATTAGTTCCCATTGCATGGAAAATCTGCTAAAAAAAGGTCATTCTGGTGTTATTGCCCAACTCCATTCCATACAGGCAACTGAGACACCCTTTGTGCCGCAAGACCTCCAATCCATCCTCTCTAAACATCAAGTGGTAGTTTCCACTCCCCAGGGACTCCCACCTTCCCATGGTGTTCATGATCATTCCATTCCCCTTGTAGTAGGAAGCCTCCCTCCCAATATACGTCCCTATCGTCACCCCTTTTCCCAAAAAACTGAAATTGAGAAAACGGTTCAAGAACTGCTCAATGCATGCATTATCCAGCCTAGTATGAGCCCCTACTCTTATCCTATGGTCATGGTCTTGAAGAAAGAAGGTTCTTGGCACATGTTTCTTGACTTCCGTGCCCTCAACAAACTCACCATTAAAGACAAATTTCCCATTCCTGTCATTGATGACCTCTTGGATGAATTGAGTGGCACCCAGTTCTTTAGTAAACTTGATCTTCGTTCTTGTTGGCCCTTGACCAAGTTTTGGGAGATTCTTGGTCATAGTGACCTATTTTGGGACTTCGACAACCTATCAAAGGAGGAGTTAAAGATGATGCAGAGATCATGGGATCTCGGCCTACTTTTGGATCCTTTTTGGGTTTTGGAGAATATGTAACGGGAATGGGATGTCAACCCATGGGTTTACCCATGTTTAGGCCTATTTTGTATGTATAAATAGAAGGATAGGCAATGTAAGAAGAAGTTGAATAGTGCATATATGTGATGTGAATGTATGCTAAGTGCGAGTAGATCCTATAAGTGCTTTGTGCATGACTGTAAGAGACTTGTAGAGCTAAGTGTAGGTCCTTGTAGCGGATTGTGGAGGGCTTAGTGTTGTAATGCAAGGAAGAAGGATCTAGCGAGCTGCACAGATATTTTTTCCTGTGCGAAGTAAGGGTTTTGATGGCTTTGTGCTTTTAACCAATTGACTGAAGAAAATAAAGAATAAGAGTTGGTGGACATAGCCCCAGGGTGGGGGTGAACCATGTAAACACTGTGTTGTCTTTCTTTGTGCTTGCCTTAATGTGTTTATGTCTTCTTTTGCTAAGTGCTTTAATATGATTAGATAGATTTTCTTATGCTTAGTGCTAATGATATCTGAGAATGTTAGATCTGATCCATATGAATGTGCTTATTTCTTGATCTGCTAGATCTGGTCTATTTTCCTATGCTAAGTGCTTGAATACAGTAGATTAGTGTGAGTACTGCGAAGATTTTTTCTATTATCGAAGTGGATATTGCTTTGATATTGAGGAACTGACGATGTTGAGTGCTTTATTAAGTGTTAGAATCACAGATCTATGTCCCAGATAAGGTTGCATACACCTGAGTCTTGCAACCACCCTTGCATCTACCTTGGGTGAGACTTCATCTGCTTTGCAGGTGTTTTCGAAAGGGCTAGTAGTTAGGGCTTTGTTGGTGCATTGTTGTAGCGTTGAACCCTAGGTCTGCCCCTATGCCAACAAATGGTTCTGTTGCCAGGACCTAAAACTGTGATTGTTGGGAACTGAAGTAAAGAAAAGATAAGTTTTGTGCATAGATCTACTACTGAAGTGTGCAGTATCAGGACCTAAAACTATGATTGTTGGTAACTGAGAAAGAAGAAGCTCTGTGAAAATATTCATCCTGAAATTGTGGAAGCTCTATGTGTATATCTGTGCCCTAGCGTGCAGTATTCTACTTGATTTATAAAGCTTTGTTCTAAATAAAGAAGCTCGATCTGAAGAAAGGAGATCGGATATGAAGAAAAGAGGTAATATTTGGAAACTTGGTTCTCTAAGAAAGGTAAAAGTGAGAATTTCTTATTAAAAGAAGAAAGATCTGGAAGCTTGGTGCTCTAAGAAAGGTAAAAGTGAGAATTTCTTATTAAAAGAAGTAAGATTTGCAAGCTTTGTTCTCTGATAAAGGTAAGAATACTTAAAAGTTTTAGATCTGTAAGCTTTGTTCTCTGTAGAAGTAAGATAAGTGGAAATTTTTGTTTCTAGAGTATGGATCTATGTATGTTTAATAGAGTCTGTCCTAGTTTGAAAACTAGGGCATTAATAGATGAAAGAAGGTTTGATATGAGTAGATCTGATAAGAATAGTGAAATATATGTTATACCTATGCATAGAAATAATGTTTGGACTAACGAATGGATGAAGGATCCCGAAAAGAATTTATTGCAGGTTAACTCTTATGATCCTAGTGTGCAATATAGAAGAGGTTGGGGATCATTTAAAAGAAAGAGCAGATTAACCCTATGTTACAGTTGCAGAAAACCGAGACATCTTGCTAAAGAATGCACTAGGAGAAGACCTAGTTGTCTTTGTTGCAAATCTATGGACCATGAAGTGTTGGATTGCCCCAGAATGATTGCTAAGCTTGAAGGAATGAATCTGAATCAAGAAAACCCTAAGGTAGCTATAGAGGCTATAGCAGAACCCCAGGAAGAATCAGAGAAAATATTGCTACATATGAGAGAAACCTTGAATGGCCACCGACATATTATATTATCAGATATCTTTAAAGACAAGGAACACCTTGAAGAAAGAATAGGAGACTTCTACATTGATTGTGTTCTAGATGAAGAAACACAGGTGAATATCATGACAGAGAGAACTTGGGAAGCTATAGGAAGGCTTGCTATGATTCCTTCATTAGGAGGACTAGGGTTATTTAGAGGAAAAATGGTAAACCTATGTGGAAGGCTCGCTCAAATACCTATGACCATCAATGGAACTTCGACAAAGGAAGATTTTGAGATTATTCAATTTATTGAGGACAGCGCCATGTTTACCATGTTAATAGGAAAACCTTGGATTGACAGAGCTCAAGCCAGAAGAAATAAAGGAGAAGAAGTCTTGGAGCAAAAGAAAAAGGAGTTAAAATATTTCATGAACAGAAGGATCGCACACTTGATCAAAGAATAGGAGAATGGATCGAAGCTATTTAACACTAGAAACCCAAATGTCAAAGCTGCAAGAACATTAGATGACTCAAAGGAGATTGAAGTACCTATCTCGGATAAAGAAGAGGTGTTACCCATGAGTCCTAGGAGAGAATCTCAACAGCACGAAGTAACTAAGACCATAGAAGATAAGAATCAAAATGGAAAACGAAAAGAAGGCTAGAAAGAAAAGTAAGAAGAGAGATAAGTTGCAGAAAGTTCCAGAGGGAACTTCGCAAATAGAAAATTTGCAGAATTGGATCTTCGTCGAGATATCAGAACAATGACACATGGTACTTCGCCAGGGTGAAGAAATATAGCCGTTGGGGCCGATATATCTATTCGACTCCCGCAACAAATGGGTCGAAAATCATTTACAGCTCGACACCAGACCGTTGGACCGCACCATAATGGATAGAAAAAGAGTTAATGAGGCTTCATACCCGTTACAAGTGAACTGTTGCTGAGTTGCCTGCTTATCCCATCACGCCATGCCTGGAGAACACTTTTGCTAACTAAGAGTTTGAGCCAGTAGACTAAGTGAATTGTATACAGTGATCATTGTGTTATTTTTGTTTGTTCTAGTGTCGTATCTAACTTCATCGTGACCGTGATAATTTTAATCCCGAGTGCGTATGTCTGACGAGCTTACCATAGTTGAAGACTCAATAACAGAATTTCTCATTGAATTAATGAATGAAAGAGTCATGTTAGAGAGAGAAGTGTCTACAAGTGTATAGTCATCTTCGACAAGAGGACTGTCAGCCTCTCCATCCAATGCTTGAGTCAGTCCATCCCGGCTAGTAGATGAAAAGTGAACTAAGCATAGGGATGATCTTGTGAATGCTAATTTAATCCTGAGTATACTACCCACCTATATAACCCCTCTATGCAGAATGATAAATAGAGACAGTGTGCTCAGAGAATTTGAGTATGCCTTGGTCACTATGTACCGCCCAAAGGGGATACATGCAGTTCTCACCGACCAAGATAAAATTACAGTGTTGAAGTTTAGTGACTTCAAACTCAGCGACAGGAAGTTTTATAGCATGATCACCCCACATAAGTATCTGACCAGAAAAAAAGGAAATAATTCAAAGATAATTCCTCAATCATGGACCCATAACCTCGCGCAGTCCACACTGCTCAACGTCATGAAGATCCCGCACTTCAAAAGGCACCAAGAAGTGAACTCATGCGTCAAGCTACTGTTGTTCTGTTACCATGGTGTATACTTATGGTTAAACTTTTGTGTCACAGTGGATCCAATGTTGATCAATCAGATCACAGGGCTAAGCATGCAAGGCCCTAACCCACAGGATTTTTACCCGGGAAAAGCCATGGATCGCGCTCTTGTGCAGAAGATTAAAGACACCTATGGATATGTCAAGAAGGGCATGTGAGGCTACAAGGTAGATTCTATACAAAGCGGCATAATGCGCCTTGCCTTCCAATTGATAGCAGGAAAGTTAGTGCGAAATAATCAACCCACCCAATTCACGGGGTTTGTAGTCGACCTCGCAGGGAAGTGCATAGAAGGACTTCAGATGAATTGGGCATAGTACCTAGTAAACCAGTTGGAAATGGACTACATGGAAGCCCAAGATCAAGGATATGAATTCCAATTCAGTTGGCTATTGATCCTGATTGCTTTCATTGCATTGGAGATGCCGAAAGGTGCGACCTTCTCGGACATTGAGCTGTTTGAACCTCTGGCCACAAAGTTCAGTACATTGTGGTACTCGAACGACATGAATAAACAGTGGCAGTCAAATGTCATGTTCCATACGTATTACAACCAGTTGAAGGTAGCCATCCATTATGAGCCTCGTATGAACCTGAATACCCTCCACATGTTCAGGCCTTTAATGAAGTTCAGCACAGACCGCCATTTTATTTACATCACAGCACACAGATGGACATAAACAATAGCTGCAATCAAACTACAAGTTGAGGGAGGATGAATTGGAAGAAATTACCAATGAATGGTCAGAAGACCTCCTTGTTCCAGTAGACCCTGGGAATATGTCTGATGTTGACAGCCCAAAAACTGCGTAGGATACACCTGGATCTAGCAAGATAAAGAATACTAAAGAGGATCAAGATATAAACAATACCTCAGCCAAGACTGCTTCCATCGCACCTGAGCAAGGACGTGATGGTGAAGAGCTAGATGGTGCAGAAGTTGAACAGAAGAAAGGTGAGTTTACATTGCCTAGAGATGAGGAGGGCACCTCAAAAAAAGGAAGGTTTCCCCACCGAAACCCTCATCCTGGAAGAAAGTGAAAGAAACCAAGACCAAATTTCAGACTACCCTCACATCAGATGACTTTGATTTCATTATAGCAGCCCTAAATGATTCTTCATTGGAGATAGCAGAGAAGAAAGAAGCTAAGTAGGAGGAGGTGTTCAGTTGGATTAAGGATGAGCTACAAGGGGTACAACAGGCACTACAATCCAACCGTACGGTATCTACTGCGCCTCTGTCAACTGGAACATCAGAACTGGGAGATGAGCCAGCTCAAATCCACCAAATCGCTTATACAGTCAAAGCTCGCCTTCAATGAGCACATGAGGAGACAGCGTAATCCACCCAGGCTTTAGTGCAAGTACAGAAATACCTTGAGGAGAAACGCAGTGCTGCAGAATGGGAAAATCTTGATCTACAAGTGAAGTGGGATGAAGAAAAAGAACAGTTATAGAAAAGCAAGGAACAGTTGCTCACCGAGAAACTAGAAGTAAATGAAATGGTTCACAAAGCACTTCGCTCTATGATATTCGTCAAAGTATAGACCAAAGATAAAGTTCCACGGCAGGTGGCACAACTTGAAGAGGTAATCCAACAGGTCCAGTAGTGCATAGCAGACTTGGAGCTCTGCATTGTGCCCAAGACCCCTCAAGATGTAAGAGACCAATAGAAAGAAACTTCCTGCAGCGCAGTTGACAGACTAAAACTCTTGCCTTGGAGTGCAAGAATTTGAGTAACCGGAGTGCCCAGACATACGAGAACCTCACCGAAAATCCATAGTTACAATCTTTGGAGTCACAACTCAAGGAAGAAAAATAGCACATAGACACACTACAAGCGTAGCTGAAAGCCCTATCAGTCAAAGAAACAATGAAGTGGTCTCAGGAGCAATGCACTGCCCAGCAGTAGATCCATATGATTCAAATCAGAGTGATGGAAGTTACTCAACAACTTCAACCA
>SNQJ01S0298564.1:0-10448 GCA_010110895.2 Picea sitchensis
CCGAAGGAGGGGGAAGATAATTGGAGGAGCCTACTATGGGTAGTGGACTCCCGAGGGAGTTGAAGAGTGTTGACTCTTCGGGCCCGTGAGAAATTGAAGATCCTGGTGGAAGCAGCTTGCTCGGTGAGGGGTGGGTTGCGTCACACACTCACAGAATATGCAATATCAGGTCTGGTTGTGGTGAGATAATTCAAACTACTCACCATCTATCTCCATTCACCTCCTTTGAACCATCATCATAAGAAAGTTTCACATTCTGCTGCATGGGAATAGTATAAGACTTACACTGATCCGTTTTAAATATCTTAAGTATTTCTCTGATATACTTATTCTGACAAACAAAAGTTTGGCCTGCATTTCTCCAAACTTCAAGACCTAGGCAGTAATGTAACTCACCAAGATATTTCATTTCAAATACCTGTGACAATTGCTCCTTGATTTCATCAACTAATTTCTCTACATTTCTTGTAATTATCAAATCATCAACATATAAGGAAATCAATACTATATACACATGCTCATAAAATTTGGTATATAGATTTGGATCACTTTTTCTCCTCATAAAACCATGTTGAAGAAAGAAAGAGTCTATCTTCTCATACCATGACCTAGGTGTCTGTTTTAGTCCATACAATGATTTCCTTAACTTACACACTAAGTGTTCTTGCCCCTTTCCCACAAACCCTTCAGGTTGAGTAACATAAACCTCTTCCTTTAACTCACCATTCAAAAATTCATATTTAACATCTAACTGGTGTAGCTTCCAATGGTACTTTGTAGCTAAAGAAATTAACATTCTGATAGTATTCAATTTAGCTACTGGTGCAAATGTTTCAACATAATCAATACCTTATGTTTGTGAACACCCCTTTTCCACCAGTATAGCCTTATACTTATCTATACTACCATCTGATTTAAACTTGGGTTTGTATATCCATTTGCATCCAATGGGCTTCTTATGTTTAGGCAATTCAGGAAATTTTAAATTCTACTCATTAGGGCATAGTATTTATACCTCTCAGGAAGCCGAATTTGTCATGAAGATATTCTCAACTGATTATCTTCCTCCCCACTTTGTGAAGATCTGTCTTCACCTCTAGGTGAACTTTGATTGCTTGAACTGTCCATATCACTGAGTCCTTCATGTTGTTGTTGCTACTGTCACTGTGGTTGGGGTTGTTGCTGTTGCTGTTGTTGTGGTGGTTGTTGTTGTTTTTGCTCTTCTTTAACTCCTTCATCAAGAAGTCTATTCCATTCCTCATGATTGTTGTCGTCATGATTTCCTGCTTCTTTCTTATGGAAAAGTACATCTCTACTTGAAAATACTTTGTGAGTAGAAAGATCAAACAGTTTGTACGATTTAAACTCAGAACAATACCCAATGAAAATACATTTAATGGATCTAGCATCCAGTTTCCTCCTATTCTCCTTTGGACTATGAGAAAAATCCTTACACTCAAATACTTTCAAATTATGAACTGCAGCTTTGGACCCATACAAGGCTTCGAAAGGAGTAACTCCATCAAGACACCTTGTTGGACTTCTATTCTTTAAATAAACTACAATATTTATGGCTTCAACCCAAAAGACATTCGAAAGGTTCTTACCTTTCATCATGCTGCGTGCACACTCTACTAGAGTTCTGTTTTTCCTTTCAGCGACTCCGTTCTGTTGTGGAGTGTGAGGTACTGTAAACTGTTGTACTATTCCATGATCTTTGCAATATTTGTTGAAGTCCCCTCATTTATACTCTACCCCTTGATCTGAATGAAGGATTTTGATGGATTTTCTTGTATGTTTTTCCACCATGGTTCTGAATTCCTTAAAGTACTTGAAAACATCAATTTTTCTTCTAAGGAAGTAAACCCATGTATATCTCATGCAATCATCAATAAATAACAGAAAGTAAAATGCACCTCCTAATGATCGAGTTTGCATAGGCCCACAAACATCAATATGCACAATATCTAACACATCTCTCTTTTTCTTATCGGGATTAGAGGGGAATTCATCTCTGTGTAGATTTCCTAATGCACATCCATGACACACAACATTCTCATTCTTTAACATGGGAAGTCCTTCAACCATATTTTTTTTTCTGTAGTAACAATAAATCAAGCTGATTGATGTGTCCATACCTTTGATTCCAAAGAATCTCTATTGGCATAGTTGTAGAAGTCAGTGCATGATGTTATTTGTTGGTAACATCAATTTTATATAGGCCTCCTACTCCAACTCCCATTGCAACAGTTTTGAAATGGTCCAGCAGATCCTTCACTATGCAATGATTCTTGAAGAACTCAACCTTCAAGTCTTGATCTGTAATGGTGGACACATAGATCAATTTTTTCTTTATTCTTGGCACATAAACCACATTACGAATGTGATGAACTGTACCATTAGAAAATTTCACAGGAATGTCTCCATATCCCTTGATTTGATGAGCGCGGTCATCTCCAAGATATATGCTGCCACCATTCTGTGTTTCTTTAAAATTAGCATACAATTTTTTATTACAAGTCATATGTACTAATGCTCTGGAATCCACAAACTGGGCATTAGAATCATCTATTTCAGTAGATAAAGTAGCGTTAGACACAAAAAACCTAAGATCCTATGATTCAAAATTTGGGGGTTCATCAATATCATCACTAGAAATAAATAATATGAGATCATGATTTGACGATTTTTCTACATAATGACCTGAATGTGTTCTAGGTTTGTTCCTAGCCTCATCAGTTTTATTCTTATGACAGTGTTTAACAATATGTCCAGGTCGACAAGAATAAAAAAAACTCTTTGACTCATTGTTGTCATATTGCATACCTTGATTTGAAGATTGTCTTATCTGTGATGAATTGCCTCTCTTCCATGAACCACCTCTCTTCCATGAACTTCCTCCTCTGCCTCTTTCTCTTGATCTCCCTCTCGCATATCACTTATTTGACCATCGTTCCAAATCTTTATTCTGAGGATTCAACTTTTCGCACCTCTCTTCCTCTTGTAGAAAAATACCTGTCAGTTCTTCAAACGTAGGAGGTTTCTCCCTTGTTGTGAGACCTATTATGAACATATGATAATCTTCTAGCATACCATTTAAGGTAATAGTGACCAGGTCAGTGTTGGAAATAGTTTCCCCTATATTTACTAGATTTTCTTTCACCTATTTAATACGACCCAAAAATAACTAACATATTCATTTTCATCCATTTTAATGCCTAGCAATTTAATTCTTAGGAACAAAATGTGATTTGTGTTGCTAGTTTCATACAATGCTTTAAGTGATGTCCATGTTGTAGTAGAAGTTGTATCTTCTCTAATATGTGGAATTATGTTATCTTTAACAGACATGCGCAACAATAACTTTTTCTTGTTTTCGGGATTCTCCCAATCTTGGATCTGTGCTACTGTCGCACTTGCATCCGCATCATGTTTCACTTCAGTTCCCTTCACAATGTTCCAGATACCATAGCCCTCCATGAGTGTCTGCATCTTGAATTTCTAGTTAATGAAATTCGAGCCATATAAATTGTTGGTTTCACTGAGGTGGGTCTCCGCCAATGCATTCGCCATCTCTGCTAATGGACCCTTGTATCACCAAACACACTTAAATCCTAAAGTTGGTGAATCACCAAGGATATCAAGATTTTGTCAAGTGCTGAGCAGTTCGTCACTCTGTCTTCGAATACCACCGATCCATCTCAATCTTGACTCTTAGCTTTCTTAAGATGAAACCTTAAAAAACCTTAACACCAATCCATGGATAAAAACTCATGCTCATTTATAAGCTCATCTATAAAAAAATCTCACTCATGTAAAAAAAAAGAATTTAAATTTCTTAAAAAGAAACTTTCCCTTTTTTTAATACACACTTATATCCACCTCACTACACTTATATCCACTTTTAAATATCCACATTTAAATATCGTAAATGTCTTATCCACCCACTTTAATAATAAAATACCCACTTTAATAATATTTGCTCTTCTTTCAACTCCAAGCGTGCAAACTATAAGCATGCAAAGCGCATGCAAATTCTTTTGAGAATAGATCAAACTTCTTCCAGCGCATTCAAACTATATGCAAACTTCACGATTTTCCTTTAAACTCCACACATGCAATCTATAATCCTTCTCCCTGTATACGCAACACAAAATCATGCAAGAAAATCGTGGCTTCCCAAAGAAAAGTGAAAAACGAAACTGTATTTTACCTCTTCAACGCAATTTCAGTCAATGGAGAAATGCACCAGACGGATTTTCTCACGCCCCTCCTCACATGCTCGCAGATTTAGCAAAGATCTCCCTCTTGACTCTTATAAACTCGTCGCCGAATTGTTCGAGAATAATGGCTAAATGCCATGATTAGTATTTGATTTGAGTTTGTTACGGAGAGTTGAGATATTATCTCAACTATCTAGATTGTGTACTTAAGATAGTTATTTATCTTAAGCTACTTGTAGTTGTATTTATATTTTGATTATATGTAATGAAATATAGTTTTGAAGTGAATCTTGTTTTGTGTTATGGTATCAGAGGTTGGTTGGGCTTAATCCCTCATGGGAGTGCATAGGAAGATGAAATAGATTGGGAGCCGAATCTTTGAACATATGTAGAAGAGTAGAGTATGTTGTTGTGTGATTAATTAGTGTCTGTTTCCTGTGTGTTTTGTAAGAGAACCGCTGCTAGATTTGAAGCAAATCTAGAAGAGGCAAAGTGTGAAGGACTCATTGATGGTGAAGATTTTTCGTTATTCTTTGAGCGGTTCTTAAAATATATAAAATTATTAGTTTATTTAAAGAAAACTATTGTGAAAGAGACAGGAACCATGACGCAGATTTAAAGAAAACCACTGTGAGAAGAGACATGAGATAAAACATTGTCCATATATTAGTTGATCATTGAAAGTTGCGTGAAAAAAAAAGGAGATCCGCCAGGTCACCCGGGCTCACCTCACATCTTTAAGATTTGGAAGCTTGCAGTCTTCTCATTCCGTAGCAGCCAATGACTACTTAGCAGATCTATTGATGCTTGTAGAACATGTTTATTAAACACCAGATCTTCTTTGGCATTGATACAGGTGGTTGAAAATGAAATCTCATTTTCCAGCATATACCTAAACAATGACTTCCTATTTTGCATGCATCACACGAATTGGGCAACAATGGTAATTTGTGTTAATACATATTAGCATATGGAGTGTTTGTAAAATTTATGATGAAGAACCAACTATAAGAATTGAATATCATAATGCACATCCTCCGACTGAGTGGGAGTGGAGGACACAAATGAAACTTCTCGAGCAACAAACTGGCTTAGAGACAACTCCTTCAACTGGTGCATCACCAAGTTTGAAAACTTAGAATTTGTAGATCATATAATACCATCGGCATGAGGCCAAAGATTTTGTATAGGGTCGTAATTTGACCTCATTGCACTGGGAATAATTTCGTATAACATCCTAGATTGAGCATATATGAGATCTAGTTGTTGGGCTTTAAAAATATCTTCCTCTTCAAATGTTACCCCGGATGTAGAAAAATCCTTTTAAATAAAAGGAAATAAATACTTAAGAAACCGTTCAAACAGAAACTATAAAGGAATGTAGGCTTTGATCAACCTCTTCCATGTACGCCACTCTTGTATTTGATCTGAGATATGAGTGTCTTTGTCCTAGCAGAGTGCCGACAAAATTTCTATGCCAACATCGTAATGAACCGATAACTGGAAGTGGTTGAGAAATATTAAGACCATATGATTAGAATTCCCGCATGTTCCCCCTGGTATCTCTATTTACCATTTCATTGCAACCCCCATGAGGGTGCACTGAAATAATATTAAACAAATAGAATTTTCATTAAGGGAATTGGAAGAGCACCAAAGATGAAAAGTAGTGACGCGATCACTAGGATCCTCACTAATATTTCCCTCAAATTTTGGAACATCTAAAGGAATCTTGGTGGGGACGGGGGACCATGATGGATCATAATTCCCTGGGTCATTCATTAATCTTGACAAGTCTAGAAACTTAAGCATGGATAGAAAAGGGAGTCGAGGTTGTGGCATATGACCCCAAGATCTTGGGAAATATTGATGTTGGGGAATTGCAGCCCATCCAGGGTTCTGGTATGCACCATGGCTATGTCCGAGATTGTAAATACACCCTACAAATTGATTCATAAGGGGTTGGTTGGGAAAAATTCTAGTAGGAATGTTATAATGAGGGTTAAAAACATTTCCCTCAGCTAGAGGACCTCCAGGATGGGGGGTGACCATATTATGAAAATGAATCCCTTCGGGTGGGAATCTGAAGGATAGAGGTGGATTCGTCGTACCAAACATGTTGGTCATAATCGGTTTGGATGAGGAAGGTGTAAAGGAAGGAACATAGGAAGTCGCTTGTCCGCTTGGTTGATTACTCCATCTAGGTGCATTAAGACTAGGATTAGACCCAAGAGGAAACGAAGGTTGGCTTCCAGCCGTAGGATTTGTTTGGGGAATATGAGCTCCACCAAACGAGAGTGGAATATGCAGAGGAGGCATGCCCCCTAGTACAAAAGTAGGATTAGTATTTTTCACTAGAATGGAAGACGAAAATTGTGATGTCATATTCGGCATACGAAAAGAGAAAGGGTTAGAGAATAAAGGGATGGACTGAGAATTGTATCTGTGTGTACCAAAAAGAGGCCCAAAAGAGTTCGTTACTATGGATTGCATATCAACCATAGGACGGATAGGAGTAATGATAGGGACCTCTGACACCACAATCAAAGTGGTTGAAGGAGCAGAAGGATTCCCATAAACTACGGTAGTTATGGGAGTCGAAGGACTCCCGATATCTTTCTGACTCGACTCAATACTCATACTTTTAAGACCACAAGTCTGATAAGTGGAGGTGTGTGTACCACGGTTGATAAATTTACACCTTTTAGAAGGAAAAGACTCAAGAAGTGGTGGTAACTTCAACAAATTACGAGACAAATGACGAATCTGGTATGGATCCATGATGACTCAAGACTCGAGATATAAAAAGACAAATCCTAATGATAAATAATCAATCAAAGAGAACACCAAAATAAACAAAAAATCCAATATGCACAAAAATAGGATATAGTAGTTGAAAAGGAGCCTCCCTCACTAGAGTAGGTACGCCTCACCCAAGAGGGGCTTAAGACTCCCTTCGAAATATTAGAGGTATCAAAATCATTTATAAGGCCCCTCGTCATGGATGATTTTAGGGGCTAAATTTCGCTCATGGGCTAATTTTCCATGGTTTTTCCAAAAATGAGATTCGCTATTTTAAAAATGATTCACCCAAATTCTATAGGATAAAATTATTTTACCTTAAAAATCGCCAAAATTTTATAAAAGCTATATAAAATCCTTAGAAATTTGAACATTTTTACAAAAATATCGCCAAACATTTATAGTTGGCATATGAAGGATTAGTAAGATTCGCCAAGGTTTCTACATTTTAAAATAAATTTCCATCCTTAAAATCATCCTTGCCCCTCGTGGGCTTAACAATGCAGTTTCTCAGATCCCCCTAGAGAGGTAATCCTCCATAAAGGTTGTGTGTTTTCCAACACTTATCTGACTCAGGGTACCTACAGAATAACCCCTTCAAGTAACCTATGTGGCTACCTATGTCAAGCAACTAAATCCACCATGATGTAAACAATGCATAGGTGAACAATCGTAAGTCGGGTCCACCATATGGGCAGGGTAGCAAAGCCCTACATCTTGAAAGCACCATCTCTCACATAGGTAAAGGTACTAGAAATACCCCCATATACGAATAGATCCCCATAAATATCTCTGACGCTAAGAAGGTATTAGAGGGATATCTATGAAACCAACTTCGTGTGATCTTGTGCTTAACTCCAGTGTGAGCGGAGCCTCCTAACGCCACCAATTATAAAATGGATTTCACCACTCCCTTAGTCAGACATATATGTTTAGTTTAATCGACGTAGAGAATTTTACTCACAAAAACCTATTCGAAGGCTCTATATCTTAAGCTAGTTTGTGTACCCTGAAAAATAAAATCATTTCTAATGAGTTTTAAATTAATCAGTGTTTCTTTTAATGGCTTTGTTTACTCAAAATATATGGTCATGAAACTGATGATGTTATGAATCGACAAATAAAATAAATGAATATGATAAGAGTTTCAAAATTCAACTTTCAATTCAACTCTGCAATTTCAAATAAGATGAAATGTTTCCATACATATCAAGATCGATAATAAACAACCAAAAAGAGAAAATGCCAAAGTGCAAAATGTATTTTTGTATTTTCAATATAAAGGAATGAAAATGCAAGGAATGAATAACAACTTGATATATAGACCCTATTGTAAGAAAAAAGAGACAAACCAATGAAAAATATGATGAGAAATAAAAACGCCCCAAAAATATGCAAGGGCAACCAATGAAAAAGATGAGGAGAAAGAAAAACCGCCTGAAAATTCAACCAAAGAAAGGTTTCCTATCACTCTATAGACACATAAAATTTATGATAGAGACCCAAGAAGACTCAACAACCATCAAATATCACCCAACAAACACAAAACTCAACAATTAAGAAAAAAAGGTTGATGTACGCGACTGTTTAAGAAAAAACTACCTATGTACACGCCCTATAGAATGACATCTCTCATATGTACGTGTCTATCAAGAAAAAAACTACGTATATGCATTAAAACACTTCCAGTTTAACAATAGGGCCAATAAACTCATACTCAAAATGAAAATAGGTTGTCAAGAAATCAAACGACAAGGAAACTCAAGCTAACCGAGAGCAATTGAAGGAGAAAAACACTCTAATCCCTGAAATAGAAGATTCAATCCGTAGTATGGTCGTCAATTCTGTTATGAGGAAAATCACTCTATGGGAAAGGGTAAACCACAACATATGGAAATGATTTCAGAAATCAACTCTAATCCCAAGTATGATATATAGATGGAAATGCTAACAAGACAAGATAAAGAGCCTACCTCGTCCGGACATTCGAAGAAGACCACCATTGACCACTTCACTCAAATATTTATACCTGCAACTTGTCCTCAACAACCAATATATGAAATCGTATGGTGATAATATATATTTTTAGCACATATAATAGCATAATATATCAACATTCATAACAAATATGCCCATGGAATAATAGTTCAAATATTTGCAAGATATTAATTGGATGAGAAAAGAGTCTATTAAAATATGATCAACAAAAGTGTATGAATGACAAACTTCTACGTCGACACATATCGAAACCAAGAAACTAAGTCTGTTCCAGTTGGAACTCCACCACTTTATTCCTCCACCAAAGGAAAGCTCATATAAGAGAGACAATGAGGTTATGCATCAAAGAGGGAAGATCTTGGGGCTGAACAATGTGTTCAGAATTCAAAGGAAAAAGGGATGCAGACTAAATATGAAGTGAATAATTTCTCCAGAGTAACTTTGCACTCAAAAGTTGAATTCTCTCTCTCTTCCACGGTTTGGATATAGCCCAATTTATAGCATTCAAATGGAACTGAAGGGACTAGTCAGAAGGTTTCCAGTATATGGAAGGTCAATGATCATGGATCTCATGACATGACATGGAAACCCAACAAAATTTTTAATTTTGAGCACCAAACCTGATGTATGTAGGCTATAGTGGTGCAACTTTTGTATACACATGATGTATAATTTTTAGGGCATGTATATGTGGAAAACTATGATTTTTAGCTCTGGGAAGTGCAAAAGGAGACTTCAAGTCTGCATCGGGAAATGGAAAAGGCCTTTGGAGCAAGTTGCATGGGGTGAGGAAAATGTTTCTATAACATGCTTGAAAGGCCTCATCAGCTGTGGGAGTCCAAGTGAAAGAATTACTTTTAAGGAGAGAAGTGAGAGGCGCTGGAATCTTTCCATAATTCTAAACAAACTTGCAATAATATCTTGTTAAACCCAGAAAACCACACAATCTTTTGATAGTCTTGCAGTGAGGCCAATCCTGCATTGCTTCAATCTGCTTAGGATCCACCAGGACACTAGCCTTGCCCACAACATGACCCAAGTACTTGACTTCTGAGGCGCCAAAGGAAAATTTAGAATGTTTGAGGAAAAGTTGGTGATGAGAGAGTAGATGGAGAACTCGATCCACATGGGCAAGATGGGATTGCCAAGTTTTACTATAGATGAGAATATCATCAAAGAAAACTAAGACAAAATGAAGAAGAGAAGGACAGAAGACACGATTCATGAGGCTTTGGAAGGTGGAGGGGGCATTACACAAGCCAAATGGCATGAACAAGAACTCATAGTGAGCCTCATGAGTTCGAAAGGCAGTCTTGGGGATGCCGACTTGTTGCATATGTATCTGGCGGTAGCTAGAATGCAGATCAAGTTTAGTGAAGTACTAAGAACTACTCAACTCATTCAAGATATCAGGGGTGATTTTAA
>SNQJ01S0298565.1:0-10448 GCA_010110895.2 Picea sitchensis
ATTTATTTATTTTTTTCTTTAACATTCTGTTTTTTAGTGTCCTATTACCTCCTTGTTTCTTGGCTGGTTGTTACTACTCATTGTCCATGATGCACAGATTTCCCTAATTATCGATCCAGGTAAATATTTGAGGCAGCTGGAGGGAGGTTGCATGACCATAAGAAAAAGATAGCACAATTGTATTTGGTCTCGGGAAATCGATTTCTGGGATTCTTTAGTACCTCCCTGAACTGGACAGGGGTGCAAGGATGTTATTCTATGCATTGATTATTGTTCAATGGTGCTATGACTTAATATGAACTATGCAAGAGGAATAAAATTCCCAAATGACATTGGTTCGATACACACTCCCTGTGATATATGACTAGCTAGTAAGCCTTAAATATCATCTTGGTTTACTATTTTCTATTTCAATTTGAAATCATATGCATACTTAATGGTTTGGTTTGGTTTGTTTTATGCTTATTTATACTTAAAATACTCATATTATTCTCAGCATCCAGAGATAGTGGTAATCCTGTTATGGAATATCCACTTCCAATATTGCACCAATGTCTTCCCACTTGAACGAGGAATTCCATGGCGATATACCTTCCATTATTTCAATATATAAGTTTTCTCACATGGATAAGTCCTCCTTGTACTTAATTTTCATATATTAAATTCTATCCAACAAGGAATAAATTACTCAATATCATCTAAATACTCTTTTCGGTCCCTTGGAATTGATGGATTGAAGATAAATATGGTGTAATTTTTGATAATAAGTCAAGAAACCATATATTGGGTGGTTGGTTGTTGGCTCATAGGGAAATTCTAGGTAAAATGATATTTTTAATCAAACTTTTAGATGTGTTAATGTACTGATGGACACATCGCTCTTCTTAACATTTTATAGTGATGGCTTTATTAACATTCTATAGTGATGGCTTTATTAAACTCTACATCTAGCTCTTATTACTTTTTTATTTATTAGTGGAGTAACTTGGAAGCTACACTTTTAAATTATTATTACTTAGTATTCTAGTGTAACAATGCTAATCTTTGCGACATCCAACTGTTGTGGAACTTTTAGATGTGAGAATATCAAATATGCATACAATATTCTATCGCACCTAATACCATACAAGTAATCCTTAAGCACTTGATAAAATTGACTTTAAGACAAGATTGTTAGCTGTCAAAGCCGACATTTGTAATGTCCCTTTCCAAATAGGAGCTCCAAAGAGGAGGCTTAATGGTATAAACTGCCCCGTTAGACTATAGCCAGGGCCAGAAAAGGGGTAAACAGGGTTACTAGAGGTCACTCCAGTCAAAGGTGTTATGTTCGAAAAGTGACATCGAGCTAAAAATGGTTAAAAGCACTTTTAAGTCATTATGAGCTAAAAATAGAAGTCAACAATGAATTAGGGTTTCAACAGTGAATTAGGGTTTTGGAAATATATAAGAGAAGAGTCAGCGACCTAATTCATCATTATGCAGATTATGACTTGTCATTGAGGAGAGAGGCGCATCTCAGGAGAGATAGTTCAGTGGATTCCAAGAGGAAGACACCAGTTGGCTGATTTTGGTGTTGAGAGACACACCCTAGTCGCCGGGAAGATGACATAAGTCTTCCATCATTCTTCAGCAATAGTTACACAGGGTTCAACAGTAAGGGCGCACTTATCTAGGGTGAGGGCGCAGCTCCTGAGGAGGTTTAGGGAATCGACTTGTCCCATCCAGGGAGAATTCAGAGATTTCCCTCTGACCCATTTGAGAGGAAGGCAAGGCACATATTTTGTTTGGTTCCTCGTCAAATTTTGATGAAGGAATCATCTGGGGTGCATTTTCCAGACTTGGAAGTGCGACACTTTTCGTGGATACATTCGAGGTTCCCGAGCGAGCATCAATTCATATTTGGGGAAACCCTTTCGACCCATTTCCCAGTAGACCAAGGCGGTCAATTTGAGATACATCTCAGCCGATTCCAACGGTGGAATCACTAGGGCACATTTTTCCAGTGAGAGAGGGGCGCATTCCCCCAGGGGGATCCATCCAAGGTCCAAACCCACCAGTAGAGGGGTCCGGTAGTTACCAATAATGAGAACTAAAGCAGGGCGCATCATTTGGGACAATTTCCAGGTCATTCTGAGAGGTATAGCTGCCAGGGTGAACTTTCCAAACTTCCAGCAGTTACCGTATGAGCTGCCATAGTTCCAGTGCATCCACTGATCCTGAAGTGCTCACCTATTACGGGTATTATCATTTAGTTTGCTTATTGTATTCCGACTAAGATCCTTTTGTCTTTTGATCTAGCTGAGTGTTGTCATTTTATTTATCCGCATTCGACCTTTGTACTCCGTAGATATATCATAATATAAACTTTGCAGTCCTTTGTCGCATTTTTTATTTGTATGATCATTTATATGCTGTAAATGATTAATCCTACACACACATTAGCAACGTTTCCTAGACTATCCAAGTCAGGAACATTACAGTGGTATCAGAGCTTTAATCTGGCCAGCCTGTGACTAAAGACAATGAGTGCAGCAAAAGACCCAGAGGGCCGTGAATACGTAGGTGACGAATATGTCATTTACAATAGGCGTAGAGAAAGAATGTCTAGGCCTAAATTTCCTCCTTTTCCTCCTAGCTCAGAGGAAGATGAAGAGGCACACAAAGAAGCAGAGAGAAGGGAAGAGTGTGAGGTTGAGCACGCGGTAGAGAGGGTACTAGGAGACAGATATGAGAGACCAGAGGGCAGTGGCAAGGCCCCCATGGAGCCAGAGACAACTTTCATGTAGGTTATCAGTGATATGTTAGATAGCCAACAAACCATGTCTCAGTCCTTGGCACAAGTGGTTGATAGATTGGCTAGAGTAGGCACCTCAGACACACAAGCCTCGCATGCAGCACAGGGGAACTCAGGAGCAGGTAGTAGACCCCAGTCACCCACTCACACATACACTTATGCGAGTAGGATTCCCAAACCCTTGTTTATCAATTTCCAGAGGGCACCCCTGTTAGAAACACAGAGGCCACCCACTCATGTAGAGGACATAGAGAGTATCGAAGGGAGTACGCATCATTGGGTCATGACTTCCATCACAACATGACCCTAGTCGATTACTGTGGACTCAGACTTAGGAACCGCCTCAGAGATCCATGAAGAGGAGGACCGCAACAAAAATAGGGGCATAACATGGATTTCATTCGAAAAGTTTGTAAACTCACCATACCTTCTTTTGACGGATCGTCCAAATGGACTACCAGAGCTTGGGTATAGAAGCTAGACACATACTACAAGCTCAATCAGATGACTGAGACAGAGGCCATCAGTTTCACGACCTTACACTTGGAGGGTGAGGCACACGAGTGGTGGTATCATGGATTGGTGACATTGGGTCATAGTCGCATCATCTCCTATAGGGATTTCATAGAGAGGCTCATGGACAGGTTTGACAGGAGGGATCCCGAGATCCACTTCAGGGATCTAGCCCAGTTGAGACAAACTGGCACAACAAAGGCATTCATCACGGAGTTTCAGTGGGTATCCGTGGCAGTGATAGATATATCAAAGCCCAAGTTGATCATTCTATTCACAGAGGGACTCACAGAGCCTTTGAGAGGATGGGTGAAGGCATACAGGCCTCCCACCTTGCAGGATGCCATCCTTCACAATTGAGATTTGGCAGACTCAGTGCCAAAGACTAAAACCTTTTCCAAACCCTTCGTACCCCAGAAGGATCGAGACAAGAAACCATTCCAGAGAGAATGGAAGGGCAAGGAGAAGTTGGATGATGAGACTAGGCAAGAGCTTATGAGCAAGAAGCTTTGCTTCAACTGCAGAGACCCTTGGGTCCCAGGCCACAGGTGCATGGGAAAGGGAGAGATTCATTATATTGAGGTGGCAGAAGACAGTGTGGACAGTGAGGAGGATGAGCAGGACAATGGATCCACTAGCTCAGAGGAGGAGTCAACACAGGCAGAGGAGCATCCTCCCCATAGACCACTGACACTGGTAGAAGCCCATCCTCTAGTAGTCCCACAGTCGCTTGAGTAGGCTAATAAGAGGAAACTAGCAAAGGGAGGAGTCATAGCGACCCTTTCTAGTGTTCCCAGGTATGATACCCTCCGGATCAGAGGGAATATTCAGGGGCAACGAGAAATCACCCTGATAGATGGTGGGGCCACCCACAACTTCATCGATGCTTTACTAGTATCGAGACGGGCACTTCAGACATAGGAGTTTGAGGGGTTTGATGTTGCAGTAGCAAATGGCCATACAGTGGAGTGTCTAGACAAAGTCCTAGACTTGGAGGTAAAGTTAGGAAACTACACAATGAGAGACACATTTTATGTGGTTGACCTATCTGGCACAGATGTGGTGTTGGGAGTCCAGTGGATGATTACCTTGGGAAAAATCACCACCAATTACCAAACCTTGGAGATGGGATTTAGAGACCATGACAAGAAGAAGGTTGTTCTAAGAGGTATGTCCACAGGAGCACCCAGGACAATTTCAGCCAAAAGGATGGAGATGACATTCATACATGGGGAGGTAGCATATCTCGCCGAGTGTTTGATCACTACGTAGAAGTATTCAAAGGGACAACAAAAATATCATACAAATATCATGAAGGCATAGTCATTATTTGCCAAAGAGTCCAAGTGTGAGTTCGGTATGACAACGATGCTTTACTTAGGCCATATCATCAGTGCACAGGGGTTAAAAGTACACCAGGGAAAGACCAGGTCCATTCTGGACTAGCCAACGCCCAGGAACGTAACATAGTTGAGGAGTTTCTTTGGGTTGTACAACTATTACAGGCGATTTGTCTCGGGTTTTTCTCAGCTTGGAGCACCGCTGACGGATCTTACCAAGCATGGGGCTTTCATCTGGACCGAGGAATCACGGAAATCCTTTGATCACATGAAGGAAGTCATGAGCACTTGTCCAGTGTTGGCATTACTAGACTTCACCTTGCCATTTGTACTAGAGTGTGACACATCCGATGAGGGTATCGAGGAAGTTTTGATGCAGGGAGGACACCCCATTGTATTCGAGAGTAGGAAGCTCAGTCAACCCGAGAGGTTGTACTCCATTTATGACAAGGAGATGTTGGCAATCATGCATGCCTTGACCAAATTCAAACAATATTTCGTGGGCAACAAATTCGTGGTCAAGATAGATCACAATAGCTTGAAGTATTTCCTTGAGCAGAAGGACCTCAGTGAGCGCCAACATAAATGGGTGATGAAGGTACAGGCATTCGACTTCGACATAGAGTATGTCAAAGGGAAGAAGAACATTGTGGCTGATGCAATATCGAGGAGACCTGCGGCCTGTTCTTTGATGGAGATTTCAGCAGATTGGAAATCCCACTTGTTAGTGGAATATTCCAAGAACAAGTTCGCTTGTGAGGTGATGGATGGACAGATACAGGATGACAGGTATAGGGTCATTGACGATGTCATATTCTACAAGGATAGAGTCTACTTGGTGCCATATTCAAGGCTCAAGAAGAAGATCCTCACAATAGTTCATGATTCACCACTAGAAGGCCATCAAGAGTTTTTCAAAACCTACAGACAAATCAGGGAGAGGTTCTCATGGAAGGGCCTCAAAGAGGACGTTATGAGACACGTTAGTGAGTGTGTGACTTTCCAGCAGAACAAGTCAGAGCATGCTCTTCCAACAGGGCTAATTCAGCGACTCCCCATTCTAGAGAAGAAATGGGAGAGTATATCGATGGACTTCATCACAGGCCTACCCAAGGTCCAGGGTAAGGACTGTATCTATGTAGTGGTCAACAGATTGACCAAGTTTTCTCACTTCTATGCCATTCTGACAGAGTACAACGTAGTTCAGGTATCCAAGATATTCTTTAGGGAGGTCTTCAGACTTCATGGGTTGCCAAGGAACATCGCCAGTGACAGGGACAGTTGGTTCATGGGGACATTCTGGAGAGAGTTGTTTCGGTTGGTAGGGACAGAGTTGACACCCAACACCAACTATCACCCTCAGATAGATGGGAAGACCGAGATTGTCAAAAAGTGGGTTGAAGGATATTTGAGGAACTATGTAGGTGGACAACAAAGAACATGGGTAAACTGGCTACATCTGGGAGAACATTGCTACAACACCACTTTCCACATGTCCATTGGTATGACAACCTTCTGAGCATTGTACAGATATGATGCTCCCACTTTGGTAGACTTGGTTTTCAGGGAGAGCAAAGCTCCCAAGGCCAAGGATTGGATCATAGAGAATTAGGAGATTCTCAAGTTGTTGAAAGAGAACCCGCAGACGACGCAGAACTCACAGAAGATGAGTGTGGATAGGCACTAGATAGAGTGCATCTTTGAGGTTGGGGATTTGGTTTTCTTGAGACTCCAACCTTACAGACAATCATCTCTAAATAAGAGTGGGGTCGAGAAGCTCAAGCCCATATTTTATGGCCCTTACAGGATCATGCGCTGAGTAGGCGAGGTTGCTTATGAGTTAGAGCTTCCATAGGGGAGCAATATTCATAACGTGTTCCACGTATCTTGCCTCAAAAAGGAAGTGGGATAATTCATTAGCACATTAGAGGAGCTTCCCCCATTGGATGAGGAGGGACAATTGGAGTTGGTTCCAGAGGAGGTTTTGGAGTTTCGGGAGCGATAAATGAGGAGAAGGGTCATTAGAGAGTGGTTGATCAGATGTAGAGGGCTTCCAGTAGAGGACGCTACTTGGGAGAGTGAGCAGGTGTTGCAACACCCTGGACTGGTATTGCTTTAGGACAAGCAATTTCGAGAAGGGAGGACTGTAATGTCCCTTTCCAAATAGGAGCTCTAGAGAGGAGGATTAATGGTCTAAACCACCTTGTTAGACTATATCCAGGGCCAAAAAAGGGGTAAACATGGTTACTAGAGGTCACTCCAGTCAAAGGTGTTATGTTCGGAAAATGGCATTGAGCTAAAAATGGTTAAAATCACTTTTAAGTCATTATGAGCTAAAAATAGAAGTCAACAGTGAATTAGGGTTTCAACAGTGAATTAGGGTTTTGGAAAGCTATAAGAGAAGAGTCAGCGACCTAATTCATCATTATACATATTATGACTTGTCATTGAGGAGAGAGGCACATCTCAGGAGAGATAGTTCAGTGGGTTCCAGGAGGAAGACACCAGCTGGTTGATTTCGATGTTGAGAGACACACCCTAGTCAACGAAAAGATCACACAGGTCTTCCATCATTCTTCAGCAATAGTTATGCATGGTTCAACAGCAAGGGCACACTTATCCGGGGTGAGGGCGCAACTCCTGAGGAGGTTTAGGGAATCGACTTGTCCCATCCAGGGAGAATTCAAAGATTTCCCTCTGACCCATTTGAGAAGAAGGCAAGGCACATTTTTTTCTTGGTTCCTCATCATATTCCGACGAAGGAATCATTTGTGGTGCATTTTCCAGACTTGGAAGTGCGACACTTTTGGTAGATACATTCAAGGTTCCCGAGCGAGCATCATGTCAGATTCGGGGAAACCCTTCCAACCCATTTCCCAGTAGACCAAGGCAGTCATTTTGAGATACATCTCAACCGATTTCGATTATGGAATCACTAGGGCACATTTTTCCAGTGAGAGAGGGGCGCATTCCCCCAGGGGAATCCATCCAGGGTCCAAACCCACCAGTAGAGGGGTCTGACAGTTACCAGTACTGAGAACTAGAGCAGGGCACATCATTTGGGATACTTTCTAGGTCATTCCTAGAGGTATAGCCACCAGGGAGAAATTTCCAAACTTCCAGCAGTTACCATACGAGCTGTCATAGTTCCAGTGCATTTGGCCCAGTTTTTGCCTCGTCTTCTGCATTCACGAAAATATTAGAGCAACTTCAAGGATAATTTTCTATTCGATCTGTACTCTAACAGTGAAAGAAACTGATGAATTAATAAGAATTAGATACTTGGGTTTCTAAGGGTGGCGTTGACAGTGTAGCCTCTTTGGAGGAGATTCTTGACGAGCCATGATCCGATATACCCTCCTTCTCCTGTAACGCACACCTTCATGCCCACTCCACCTTCGTGGCTTTCCATTTTTCTGCTCTGGACGTTATGCATTGAAAATGTTATAAAATGATAGCACAGCTGAAGTATGAAATCTCAGTGAATACGATACTGATATGCAGGTTATAAATATATATCAAATCTCACCTTCATTCAACAAATTTGGTCATTATTAATATTCAGTGGCCAACTACTCCATTGGTCATTATTGGCCAACTACTCATTATTTTAATTGGGAAAGTGTCTATGTAAAATACAAATTCTATTTTTAATGGGCTTCCAAAGTAGCACAAAGATCTATCAAATCTAATACTTCTTTTCAAAAGTGTTTTTTAATGTTCACACCATAAACATAAATTTTATTTTTAAATATGATATTCAGAGTTACTTTTTTCAGAGATGTCATACTTATTTTATATAAAATATTAATTTTAAAAATTGAGGAAGTAACATACAAATTATCATATTCTTAAAAATGACATTCATATTCTATTTTAAGTTACATAATCATATATTTAACGTTTTCAAAGATCATGGTCATGACTTGGATCAGGTGGGTATAATGTCAAAGTACAGGTGGGATAATGGACATGTGGTGCATTAATATTTGTAGCTTTCTTTTGACAGTAGCAACCCATGTGCTTATTAGTCCATGTCAAGGAAATATAGTAATGAATTTGTTATTGATTTGAGATTAATTTGCCTGGTATTTTAAATATATGTGTAGTGTAATGTTTAACTTAATAAAACAAATATATATTTTTTGATATAATAAAAATATTTGTTTTTTTGGTTTCTCATTGGTTGATATATTCCAAGTCTTATTGTTGCCTTCACGTATTTCAATATTTGAAATTAATTACATAATCAATAAACTTGGTTATAAGTACCTAGTACCTTTTATATTAAAACTTAAGAAAAAATGTAAAAATGTCATGTGTTATCTCATTATTACTATCCATTTATTTCATTATTATTGTATTTCAATAAACTTGGTTATAATGACCTAGTACTTTTTATATCAAAAATTAAGAAAAAAAAAGTTAAAATGCCATGTGTTCTCTCATTATTACTATCCATTTATTTCATTATTATTGTATTTATGCTTTTCTCTTATCATTAATACAAAGTGTACTCCTACTAGATTAATACAAAATGATATACATATAATTATGTATGATGACATATGTGTATGTTTTTTTTAATAGTAATTTTGAATTTCTTTTTAAATGAAAATAAATTAGTAAAAATATAGTTAAAGATGAAAAACAAAATGATATAGAGAACTTATATATATATTTCCCTTTTAATAATGATTTTGATTTTTTTTTTAATAAAGACAAATAATAATTATAGCAAATTGACAATGGTTTTATAGTAAATTGACAATTGTTGGAACACTCTAACTAGTTCAATGATCCCATTATTATTATTATTATTATTATTAATGAAAATAATTTTGTAAGACTATTATTATTATTATTAATGAAAATAATTTTGTAAGACTATTATTATTATTATTAATGACAATGAGGAGATGACTTACTATGATTTATTAGTCCCCTACCCTGTAGGGACCATAGTAAACGGTTTTTGGTGTTTTTATTAATCATCCCCTCAAAAAGATGTTTTAACCTAATGTTTTTTCCCATTCATAAATTTTTAAGTTTGCATTTCATTTTTGTTCAAAATTTTAAGTTCAAACTCTTATTTGATCTCATATAGAGGCAGACTTTAGATAAATTTGACATAACATTGATATAGTCAAGGGAGTTTCGGATTGTACGGATTAATGTTAGACCTGATGTCTAGCATTATTTCTAGACATTAAATGTTTAGACTTTGTGTATTTTTATTGCTTTCTAAAAAAAACATGGTCTTATAGGTATTGCCCATCATTTTATTACATGCATTGCTCCACCAATGACACTAGTCACCACCTTGCTCCACAACAATGACATTGGTCTTCTAGTGCAACTACCTCCCTACATCATAGAAGAAATGTGATAGTTTGTACTACCTCTACCTCCCTACATCATAGAAGAAATGTGATAGTTTGTACTACCTCTACCTCCTTACATAATAGAAGAAATGTAATAGTTAAGGAACCTTAGCTGAGATGAGGGAAGCATTAGTGAACTTGAGTACAAAAACAAAGTTAACAACAACACACCTGAATAAAGACAGAGAGAGACGGATTGGGAAAACTAACAACTGATCAACATTCATCAACAAGCAGAAACTATCAGGCAACAACAAGCATAAACATAGAGAGACAGATTGGGAGAACTAGCAACTGATCAACAAGAAGCAACTGAATATTTATGGTAAGGTCTACATATTTTTGTTGACATTTCCTTAACAAGCTTATTGTATGAGCTAAGATTACATCAACACAATGCTGGAATTCAACCAGCTA
>SNQJ01S0298566.1:0-10448 GCA_010110895.2 Picea sitchensis
TGTTAGAGAAGAACAATTAAATGTAAAGGGTAAACCATCATGATTCAATAGTGATGTGGATTTCAAGAATAAAAGGGTTGGTTGAGTCATCTCCAGGTTGATTCGTAATAAAAAGAAATATAAAAGATGATATTACCCCTACTATTATGATACACGAGGATTCGTTTGAAGAAGGTCATATTTAATATGAATTCATTTCAAACTTACCTCATTTCCTTCAATATTGTAAAGTATTCTCTAGCATACAATCTGATTTAAAATCCAAGGAGGGTTTTTCAAAAAAGGAACAACAGTACTCAGTTCTCGACTTAGAACCTGATCATTGCCATGATTGTCTTGCTTGGGCATAAAAATATTACTATGAAACTTATTATATACAAATGTGGTTGAATTAGGTCATGATGCAAAACATGGAGTTATAAGAGAATTATAAACTAAAACTGAAATCCTAGAAGTTTGTAGCTTGCAGAATTAGAAGGTCTAAGCAACCTGGAGACGTGGTATAAAATATTCAACAATTGTTAATTTCATCACATGTTCTAAAGTATATCATCCATCACTTTCACATTCTTAATTGTGGGTAATTAAATGTCATTTTATTTTATTGAATAATGTTTTAAATAGCATGATTGGTTGTGATACACTAGCTACAAAATCGTAGATTTTGTAGCTAGTCTTAAATTAGTTAAACAGATTTTTATATTATTTTATTTTGTCTTTTTTCAGGTTTTTGTAACACTTGGATGGTTGATATACATGATTATTATTCCATAAGAGATCTCGGATGTTATTTATTTTGGAAATTTTTAGTTTCTTTCTCTAACAGTGATTGATCATGAATGATCATTTGTAACAAACTTGTTAAAGTTGTTATAATTTTGTTAATTTTAATATAGTTTAGATTGGAGATTAGAGGCTCCATATTTTGTAGATTATTGATCTCTATCCTATAGATAGTAGAAACAATCAAAAGTCCCTTTAAATATTGATTTTTGATTTAGGAACATGGGATATTTTTTTGGAACCTAGAAGGATGGACTAAATGTTTTTGAAAGATATGAAAAGTCTATATGCTCTATGGATTTAGTATGGACAACAAATTGTGTTATGTGATTATTTATTAGTCATGTTACCTTTCATGTTTTTCAAAGCATAAAACATATATTGCATGAATTACCTTTCTTCTATTCATCTTTATATGGTTTAATGTTTTTATTCTTTCTGTTCATGATATAGTTCATTATTTATGGTTATTCTGATCCATATGGTACATTACATATAAGACAGATATCTTTGTGTTCTGATTTATATAGAACATTTGAATTTGTTATATCAATTGCATATAATTGGAATTGTTTCCATCTCTGTGTTTTGAATCACATAACATCATGTGGATTATATTTATCTTTCTGTTTCTTACAAATCGCTTTTAAATTATTGAAATTGCTTGAATTTCTTCAAGTAATATCATAATCTCTATTTTGGCTATTTCGTAAAGTGCTTGGTATATATTTATTCTTGGAAAATAAGTTATTGGAGCACATCATACACAGAAAGATAAAATCACAGTTTTTTTTAGTCACCGATAGGTAACAAGCTAGTTTATTTTTTGGTTTGTTTATTTTATTTGAATGAATAATGATTAAAACTCAAAATTTAAATTCGTTGATCATTTTAGTTATATCATTACAGATCATATTCATTCTTTTTATTATTACTTTGATCCTTTCATCAAGTTATTAATTAGTTATAGAACAATTTTCTTTATCCTTCACGTGTTACAATTTTTTAGTTTCCAAGGCTTACATAAACCTTGCATATGTACATAAATATCATATATGACTAAGACTATGTGGTATTTATATATTAAATATAGATAAAATATCAAATGCACATAGTATTTTTGTATCGATAGACACTTATTTTTTTTTCTTAGTTAACCTTAGTATTTTCATCGGACAACGGAGCCGTAAAATCCGTCAAGGTAGGTTACTTTAAACATCTTGGGTTAATTATATGACCTCAGACCAGATCTACCCTTATCATTGACGGTGTGTTCACATATGCCCGTCAACACGGATCCATGATCCTTGACCTTCCATATACTGGAAACGTTTCATCTTGGTCCTTCAGTTCCATTTGAAGGCTATAAATGGGACATATCCAATCTGTGGAAAGAGGGAGAAGAATTCAACTTTGAGAGAAAAGTTACTCGTGAGAAATTATTCACTTCATATTGAGTCTCAATCCCTTTGTCCTTTTAAGTTTGAACACATTGTTCAGGCCCCAAGCTCTTCCCTATTTTATGGAGAACCTCATTGCCTCTCTTATATGAGCTTGCCTTTTGTGGAGGATTGAAGTGGTGGAGGCCCAATTGGAAGGGACTTAGTTTCTCAGTTTTGAACATGCCGACACAAAAGTTTGTCATTCATACACTTATGTTGATTACATTTTAATAGAAATAATCATTTCTCGTCCAATTAATGTCCTGAAAATATTTTAATTGTTATTCCATGGGCGTATCTGTTATGAATATTGTGTATTATGCTATCAAATGTGCTAACTTGATATATTATCACCATATGCTTGCGTATCTTGGTTGTTGAGGACAAGTTGCAGGTTTATTTCTTTGAATCAAGTGCTCAACAGTGGACTTCATCGAACATTTGGATGAGGTAGGATCTTTATCTTGTCTTGATAGAATACTTGTTTATATAGAATACCTGAGATTAGAGTTGATTTTTTCATTCATTTTCATCTGTTGTGGTTTACCCCATGCCATAGAGAGACTTTTGTCGTAACACAATTGGCGACCATACTAAGGAGGGAATCTTCTTTTCGGGGTTTGGAGTGTTTTTCTCCTTGATTTCTCTCGTCTATATTAAGTTTCTTTTCATCTGATTGCTTGACAGCCTCTGTTCATTTTCAATATGAGTTTCTTGGCCTTATCCTTGACCTGACATTATTTCAATACATATACATGATTTTTTTCCTGACATTCGCGTAGATACCCGAGTTGTCATTCTGTAGGAAGCGTATATACGTGGTTTTCTTCTGAACATTAGCAGACATCATCCTTGTTGGCTTGATTCCTAAGTTTGATGGTTGTTGGATAAGTTTTGATGGTTGTCGAGTCTTCATAGGTCTCTGTCATGACTGTTAAGTTCCTGTAGAGTGATAGGAAACCTTTCTTTGGTTGAATTTTTCGGTGATGTTTCTTTCTCATCATCCATTTCATTGATTTTCCTTGCATCTTGGGTTGGGTGTTTGCTTCTTGATATTCTACTTGGTTTGTCTTTGTTTACATATAGTATAATCTTTATATCAACATGTTGTTTAGTCCTTGCATTTTCATTCTTTTATATTGAAAATATAAAAGAAATATACATTTTGCATTGTTGGCATTTTATCTTTTGGGTTATTATCATTGATTTTAGTACATGTATGGAAAGATTGCATCTTATTTGAAATTGCAAAATTAAATTGGAAGTTGCATTTTGAAAAGATTATCATTTATTGGGAATTGAAGTTAGGGATTTCCATTTTATTCAGATTCATCTATTTTACTTGCTGAGTCATAACATCATCAGTTTCACAACCACACCTATTTGAGTAAACAAGGACACTAAAAGTAATGATGATAAATTTAAAATTGATTAGAAACGATTTTATTTTTTAGGGTGCACAAACTAGCGTAGGATTTAGAGCCTTGGAATAGGATTTTGTGAGTAAACTTCTCCAAGGCTATTAAATTCAACATATTTGTCTAACTAAGGGTGTGGTAAAATCCATTGTATAATTGGTGATGTCATGAGGCTCCTCTTACACTGGAGTTAAGCACGAGGTCCCGTGAAGTTGGTTGAGGGGATATCCCCCTAATACCTTCTTAGCATCAGGGATATTTTTGGGGATCTATTTGTATATGGGGATCTTGCTAGTACCTTTACGTTTGTGAGAAGCAGTGCTTTCGAGATTTCGGGCTTTGCTACCCTGCCCATACGGTAGACCTAACTTACGAGTGTTCACCTGTGCATCAATTATATCATGGTGGCTTAGTTGCTTGACATAGGTACCACATAGGTTACTTGCAGGGGTTATTCTACGAGTACTGTGGTTCAGATAAGGGTCGGACAACACACAACCTTTATGTAGGATTACCTTTGCGGGGAGATTTTCCCGACTAGTTGTTAAGCCCACGAGGGCCCTTATAACTGATTTTGATACCTTCGATCTCTTGTAGGGTGTCTCGGGCCCCTCTTGGGAGAGGCATACCTACTTTAGGGAGGGAGGCCCCTTTCAACCACTTTATCCTATTTGTGTGCATATTGGACTTTTATTTATTTTGGTGTGCTCTTTGATTATCAGCTGGCCTTAGGATTTGTTTTTATATCTCAAGTCTTGAGTCATCGTGGAGCCAGATCAACTTCCCTACAAGTCTCTTCATTTGTTAATATTTCCATCTCATCTTGAGTCTTTTCCTTCTAAAAGACGTAACGTTATCAAACGTGGTATACACACCTCCACCTACCACACTTGTGATCATACAAGGATGAGTACTGAGTCAATTCAGAAAGATACTGAGAGTCCTTCGACTCCCATTCCTACTGTAGTTAATAATGTTCCTTCGACACCTTCAACCAGTGTGGTTGTAGTGTCAATGGTTCCCATCATCACTCCTATCCAACCTGCTGTTGCTACTCAACCCATTGTGATGAACCATTTTAGGTATATTTTTTGTACACCTGGATACAATAATCAGTCCATCCCTGCGACCCCTATCCCTTTTTCTTATGCTATGCCGAATTTCACATTGCAATTTCCATCCTCCACTATATCATCTAACCCAAATACTAGTATTGGGCTTGGGGGCATGGCTCCTCTGCATATTCATGTCTCATTTGGCAGTGATCATTTCCCTTAAATGATTCCTACAGTTGGAATCCTACCTCCTTTTCACCCCGTGTCTAATCCTAGTCTTAATGCTCCTGGATGGAGTGGTCAACCTGGTGGACAAGATGATGCTTATGTTTCATCCTTTACACCTACATCCTCCATGTCAATTTTGACCAACATGTTTGGCATGACGAATCCACCTCTATCCTCTAGATTCACACCTAGAGAAGGTCATTTTAACACCTTGGGAAACCCCCAACCTGGATCTACTCCAGCGAGGGGAAATATTTATAACCCTCATCATAACATTCCTACTGGAATGGTGCCCAACCAACCCCTTATGAATCATTTTGTAGGGCGGTTTTACAATCTCGGACAGAGCCATGGTGCATACTAGAACCTTGTATGGGCTACAATTCCCCTGCAACAATCTTTCCTAGAAGCTTGGGGCCAGATGTCACAAACCTGCCTCCCTTTTATTGCCACACTCAATTTGTCAGACCTATATAGATTAATGAATGACCATGTGTGTCATGACTCACCATGGCCCCTCGTCCCCATCAAGATTCCTTCAGATATTCTGAAATTTGAAGGAAATACTGGTGAGGATCCCGATGATCACGCCACTACTTTTCATCTTTGGTTCTCTTCTAATTCCCTTAACAATGATTCTATTCATTTAAGAATGTTTCAATGTACCCTCACCAAGGTTTCAGTGAAATGGTATATAGAGCTACCTGGGGGGATGTATGGAACTCTTAATCAGATGGTTTTAGTCTTCCTCAACCACTTCCAATTGTGGGTTCGTTATGATGCCGACATAGAAATTCTATCGGCCTTCCACCAGGACAAAGCCACCCATATCTCGGATCACATCCAAGAGTGGCATAGATGGAAGAGGTTGATAAAGGCCTACATACCTCTAGATTTTCTTTTAGAATGGTTCCTTAAATATTTACAACCTTATATTTCGAAGTATGTTTTCACATCTAGATTTACTTCTAAAGAAGAAACGATTTTTAAAGCCTAGAAATTAGATATTATATATGCTCAGTCTGGGATGTTATATAAATGTTTTCCAGATGCACCGAGGTCAAGCTACGACCCTAGAAAATATTCCATACCTCATGTCAATGGTATTGTAGGCTTCACAAATGTGAAATCTGCAGACTTGGTGACAAGCCAATTAAAAGAGTTGTCTCTAAACCATTTTGTAGGAGGGAAAGCTTCGTCTATGTCCTAAAATCCCACTCAGTCAATATATGTACATTCTATGCAGTCGTTGACCAACCTGAATGGTAACCAACAACAAGGAGGGAATAAAAATAAAGGACGTGGTAACAATCGTAAGGGTGGTAGGAATAATAATAATAAACTCAAGGACAATGGTTATAATGAGAAGTCGAATAATAATGTTGGTGAGGGAAAGAAAGAAAAGAGAAAGGTGAAGTTTCCTTGCAAACTTCATACAAACGATCACCTTACCAAGTTTTGCCCCAAACTTGTAGAATATGCAAGGCTTTTATCTCTAGCTCTCGTTGTGCTGACTAACTCCTTTCCACATAATCAACACATGGCCTCAATCTCTTAGAATTCTGAAAATGCATTGATTGGAAGTAAAAACCCATCGATGCAAGATGATGATCGTCTATGCATCAATATGGTCAAGTCTTAGGTTAATTTAGCCACTCGGTCTCGCAATTATAGTTCTTCACAAACTGTACCTAGTCTAGAGTATCCCCCTCTATCGGAGATGCCTTTATAGATCCAAAAACTAGAGTCTTTGCCTCGTATTCCGAATGGAGTACTCAAGCGCTCTACCCACAACCCTAATGATAGAGTCACCTAAGATTACTCTCTTGTTGAGGATCTGGGTCAAACCCCTTGCATGATGTCAGCTCTAGAGGCACTCCAGACGTGTCCTTCATAGAGGAATTCCTTGCTATCCGTGTTAGGAGCTTTAGACCCCTATGTCTCTAAGGTTATCAAGTTTATCGTCACAGATGTGAAGCATCGCTTGCCTTATCATGTGTCATTTCAGATCCATGTGAGTTACTAAAATTATACCATCAAACTTGTTGTCATTGATGAAGGTGTTGCAATGTGTGTGATGTCCCTAATCTGTTGGAAATACCTTGGCTCTCACACCCTTTCACAATCTACGACCATGTTGACCACTTTTGACAGTATTTCTTTCCACCCTCACAATATTCTTCCTGCCTTCCCAGTCCAGTTAGGTGGGAAGAAGGTGGAGGTGGATTTCAAGGTAGTTGATTCACCCCTTGACTATAACTTGTTACTAGGACATAAATTGACTTATGCTATGAATGCAGTCGTATCGTCCATCTTCCGTACTCTATGCTTTCTTCACGATGGGAAGATCATGACGATCGACCAAGTATCCTTTGCGTACACTATCCCCAATGAATTAGTTGGACCGTCGATCCCCGTTATCGACAATTCTCAGCCAACAAATGAGAATATTGGTGTCGAAATGTATTCATCCCTTATGGGTACCTTTGATTTTGTGGCACCAATTAATCATATCTATGCCATTTCCAGTAGGTCTACTTCATCAATAAGGTACATTCCTTTCTGTACTTCATATTTTAATGATCCTTAGATCCTACCTTCCTCGACTACATCTTGTGAAGGTTAGTCACATACTAGAATGGCTATGCCACTGTCGGTAGCAGAGATAACGTATTAGGTTTTTCTTAACTCTTTTTTCGAACCTGATCATGTCACCTCGCAGAAGGACAAGGAGGATATTTTTCTTAAGACTGTATGGGACACTTCATCATATTCCTCACATGACTTCCTTGATGATACTTTACCCTCAGATGAAGAAATCGTAGAGGCCATGAATGGTTCTAATAGGCCCTGGGATGATGTGCACCATCGCTCTTATTTCCTCCCAAAGCTTGCTAGAATCGAACAAGATGATTTTAGATCTACCTTGAGAGAGATAGTTTGTCACTATGTAGTTCCACTTGATACACATGACATTTATGTTGAAGGAAACATGGCGAGTATCTATCCTACTGTCACGATTGATATCTCTCATATTCCTGGTAATGTTGAAAATGTCTATGTCGTTGTGGATTTTTTTGCTAGAATAAATTCTAATCTACACCAAGCTTTTCAAATGATTTCATGATGTATTCGCTTGGTCATATGAAGAGATGCCAGGAATCAACCGTTGAATTATCGAACATGATATTAAAACCTACCTGGATGCCAAACCCATTTGACAACGACTTCGAGCTGTCAATCCTAGGAAGGCCCCTACTATCAAAGAAGAGGTGGAAAAAATTCTTAATGTTGGCTTTATCTACCCGGTTACCTTGATTGAATGTGATCCAATCTCGTTCCTATGAATAAGAAGCAAGGAACCATCAATGTATCCATGGATTTTTGAGGCCTGAATAAGGCTTGTCCTAAAGAAAACTTCCCGACACCCTTCATTGATCAGATTCTAGATGAGTGTGCAGGAAGCAAGGTTTTTTATATTACAGATGGATTTTTCAGGATACAACCAAATTCAGATTGAGCCTGAGGATTAAGATAAGACGAAATTTATTTTTCCTTGGGGTATTTTCACATACTAGAAGATTCCTTTCGTCCTTAAACACGCCAGATCAACCTTCCAACAAGCTATGACTTTTTCATTTCACAATATCAAGCACATATTCAAATCCTATCTCAATGGTCTCACTTCTCACTACCGCAAGAGAGTGGCTCACTCTACCCACCTTCAACTAGTTCTTGGAAGCTATCACTATTACCACATCCGTTTGAACCCTCATAAATGAATATTTTGCATTAGGTAAGGTCATCTTCTAGATTCTTAATCTCCGAGACTGGGATCATGGTGGATCTGTTAAAGGTTGAGGCAATACTTTGATTGCCTCCCCCACATACTATTCGTCAACTCCAAGGTTTACAGGGGAAAAATAACTTTTTACATTTGTTTATAGTAAACTATGCCAATATTACTAAGGTTTTCATGTGTCTCTTGAAGAAGGAAACTCCTTTTATTTGGGATGAGTGAGCCCAGGAATCCTTTGATTCTCTAAAGGACGCCTTAATATCGACGCCTCCACTAAAGCCTCCAGACTATAGTATATATTACTTTCTTTATATCGTCACTTCCGAAGGGACGATTGGTATTGTTTTATCTCAAGAGGATGATGAGCTCTGAGAGCACGTCATTTACTATCTTAGTTCAAACTTAGTCGGCCCTGAAATCCAGTATTCTCATGTTGAGATGATAGCTTTGGTCCCTGTTCATGCAGTTCAATGATTACGATACTATATATTGTTTTGAAAAAATACTATGGTTGTCGATGTCAATCGATTTCAATACATCTTTACTAGTTGTATCATAGGGGGGAAATAGACTAAATGGATTGTAATCTTGGAATAATTTGATCTCGATACAAGGAAAATCACTCTATGGCATGGGGAAAACCACAACAAACGGAAATGACTACAGAAATCAACTCTAATATCAGGTATGCTATATAAACAAATATGCTATCAAGACAAGATAAAATGCCTACCTCTTCCATACGTTCATTGAAGTCCACTGTTGAGCACTTGAATCAAAGAAATACACCTACAAATTGTCTTCAACAACCAAGATACATAAGCATATGGTGATAATATATCAATTTAGAACATTCAATAACATAAGCCATCAATATTCATAACCCATCAAACATGACTATGGAATAACAATTCAAATATTTGCAAGACATTAATTGGACGAGAAATGAGTATTTCTATTAAAATGTAATCAACAAAAGTCTATGAATGAAAAAATTATGTGTCGTCACATTCGTAACTGAGAAACTAAGTCGCTTCCAGTTGGGCCTCCACCACTTCAATCCTCCTCCAAAGGCAAGCTCATATAAGAGAGACAATAAGATTCTCCATTAAATAGGGAAGAAATTGGGAGTTGAAGAATGTGTTTAGACTTAAAAGGACAAAGGGATCGAGACTCAATATGAAGTGAATAATTTCTCTAGAGTAAATTTTCTCTCAAAGTTGAATTCTTCTCCCTCTTTCCACAAATTGGATATGGCCCATTTATAGCCTTCAAATGGAACTGAGGAGCTGAGTCAGAATGTTTCAAGTATATGGAAGGTCAAGGATCATGGATCTCGTGACTTGACATGGAAACCCGACACCTTTTTTTTAATTTTGAGAACAAAACCCATTGTATGCGGGTTGTAATGGTGCAACCTACGTATACACATGATGTATAGTTGTTAGGGTGCATATATGTGGAAAAATACAATTGTTATCTCTGGGAACTGCAAAAAGGGACTTCAAGTCTACATAGGGAAATGGGAAAAGGCCTCCTGAGCAAATTTGCATATGGTGAGGCAAATATTTCTATAACAATTTTTGTAGGATGGGAGCAATCAGTGTGTTTTAAAACACTCTAGCATGATTACTATTTAAAAAATAAATGATAATGTAGAACTGACTACACTTTTAGATTACCCCTCAAAATTAACTATATATTTTTTTACTATGAACAAATA
>SNQJ01S0298567.1:0-10448 GCA_010110895.2 Picea sitchensis
TCATTTCTCTTTTTCAGTAGTTTAACTTATTTTGTTTTATAATTCAGCTTCTAGGAGATGCTACTATGATCCCACAATGGGTCACTACTCAATTTTACTTTTGAGTCCCATTGACCTCAACTATTAGACTCCTAACGCAAGATTATATAGCAGCTTTTAAAGTACATATGTATGAATTAGGTTATATAACAGCTTTTAAAGGCATTCTAGTGATGCTTATGATCACCCTTTAAAAGTTAGGTCATAAAACGCATTACAAATTCTTTCCATGCCTTAAATGGATGGGAAACACCAATTTACAATTTGACCAACATTAAACCCTATTTTAGGGCCATCACGGGAGACCCCCAAAATCTGTCCAACCATTCGTTAATTTTTCGAATATTTTGGTTTTTTAAACTTTTTCGATTGAAGTTTTGATGCGCTAAAGGACAAGCATTTTTAGCCCATACTTTTTGACTCCGGACTGTTCAAACTAATGTTGGGAAACTCTGATGAGGCTTTTCATGAATGATTTACCTTAAAAAGGTTAGAAATTTACATTTGTAACAAAAAAAGAAGAAATAACTCCCACCTTTTGATTGGATCATTTATGTTTCCATCATATCTTGTGGATACGTAAAGATTCGCAAAAGGCCAATTTAGGGGGTATTTGGTGCCCCATATAGAGCATTAAGGTGATTCCCTTATGTTTATGGATAGATAAATTACCAATTTTAAATTTCATTTAAAAGGTTATGATTGAACATTTTATGAATCAAAACATATTAAGGAATTTGATAAAAAAGTGATTATGAAGGGTTTTTTTAAATATAGCAAACTATCCAACCATACAAGGAAATTCCACCACTCTAAACTATTAGACGTTTCACACAAGATCTCTAGGCCTCTCTCCTACTATCCTAAAAAATCATGTCCATCCTCAGTACTGTCTACCATTTGGCTGTCCTAAGCTATTTTTGCAGCCCCAACCTACCTAACGTTGACCTATTTTCATACTAGCTCACCCTAGGATATCTCCCCTTTCATGCCTAGGCCATTATCTCCCTAATGCATGGCCATTAAACCTATCTCCTAAACAATTAGACACCCCATGAATACCTACAAAAACCCTTACTGTTGACTGTCCTGAAATCTTAATTTAAGACCCTATTCCACTTTGACACACCCCTAAAAACAAATGCACATACCACATAGTCACTCTACCTAAACCGCCTCCCAAACTCTCCACCTAAAATCATAGTAAAACCTTCAATTATGACTATGTGAACATAGTCATTCCCAACCACATTTAATTTTTTTTTGACAGAGATAGTTCATGGGGAACATAACGTACAATCTGCATACATAAGCAACATTAAAAATCTTAACTTGTGTGCATTTGGAGGGGTTACATATCATTTGCATTTTCATATTTACGACAAGTAGGACTGATACATATTGAATTGAAGTCAAATAGACAGTCCCAACTTCTAATATGTAATGAAGTGAGAAGGATACTATTGGATTATTGGATTGACACATATGAAACGTTTTGTGGCTTTGAAATATTCATGTCTTGAAATTAGTTTGATCAAAGTCATAGATACTTCAAAGAAAATTATTGTGCTCTATTAGGCAATTGTGTATATCATCAAAATTTAGTCATTGATTGATCTTAATAATTTGAATACTTGCATTATTCTTGAGATTGAAGCAGCATCTTCTAGGCATTGTATACAATCACAAACACATGTGGCATTTGCACACTTAAGTGAATATCTTGTTGTCACATACATTTCCTTGAATCATTCATTGAATATCTTTTAGATGAGTTTACATGAAAGAGTGTTTCATTATTTCATTGTATGTAGCTTTTGTCATATCATGGTCTATGTGAAATCTGAGATATTTTCACTCTTTGTTGCTTTCAGAAATAAAGAATCTATGTACACAGGTGAAACATGGGCCCTCAGTAGGCAAAGTTGCCATTGGTGGGTTGTTTAACCTACTGAAACATGAAGGAAAACATGTAACAGCCGTGATTTTTTGGAAAAGTGGACACCAATCTATTTTGGCTCTACTCACTATACTAATATTTGCCTGAATGAAATTTAGAAAATGGTTGTTGAAATTGGTAAAATAAGTATGTTATTAACTCTTTCAATAATCTAGGTTCAACATTGATTTATCATGAAATAAAATTATTTTCCTTGCATGAAAAAATGTTATAGGGATATTGGAAAGTAGTAATCATAGTTCATAATTGTTTTTCAGCCTAATTGTATCTAAAAATTGTGAAATATTAAAATTGACTATGAATAGATTATTTGTATAACTACCAAATGCACATATTTTAAGTTAATACATTTCATAGGATTTATGAGTTTCTTATTAATATGCACATTGTACATAGCTATGCCTTCGATTGTTATTTCCATCTCGATGAGATATGTATTAAAATTGGTCATATGTTGGATGCGACTATCAACCTCCTAGGGCGTGTATCAGGCTCGGGAAGGCTGACTATATTCTTTACATGTCGTTGTAGTCTTCAAGAATAGAACCACAATCCTTAGACTGTTTTCCCCCCCTTTGGTGTCTTAGAATTTTTAGGCTTTTATAGCCTTTACATCAACGTTTCAAGATCCTAATTTAATGGATCTGAAATACCAAAGATAAACATAATCAATTTGATCTTTTAGCATAAATTGTCCAATCTTGTCATCATAAGTCGAATTTGACAACCTAGAGAATTATTTGGCAGCTTGCTGGTGAAAATCACAAATTTTGAAATCTATGTTTGATGGTTGGGCGATTTCTGTCAAGAATAAACATGTCATTTGGCTTCATTCCCTTACCATATGCCTTCAAAACTTGATGAAGAGGATGATATAGCTTCTGATAATTATTATCTTTAATTTGAGATCATTCCCATAGATTCTGGAAACAGAAAAACATGATCTAGGCAGAAAGAAGACCAATTTGGACTCTTCAGAACTTTCAACGGCTTACTAGTCATGTATTTTGACTTTTAGCTGCCAAAAGTCAGAGATTTTCGGTGGCTCATTACACTGTGAATTTCACATTTAGCCGTCGAAAGCTAAAATTAACCTTTGGCCTATTTTTAGAGGTGAAATCCTCATTTTATTGAATTTATGTGAATTTGAGCCTTTCTCAAAACCTCTAAAACTTTAAGATTTAAAAATAAAATTATTATCTTTAATTTGAGATCATTCCCACAGATTATGGAAATGGAAAAATGTGATCTGGGCAAAAAGAAGACTGATCTGGACTCTTCGGAGCTTTTGTCGGCTTACTAGTCATGTATTTTTCCTTTTAGCCGCCAAAAGTCAGAGCTTTTCAGCGACTCATTAAACTGTAAATTTCACATTTAGACGCCGAAAGCTAAAATTAACCTTTGGCCTATTTTTAGAGGTGAAATTCTCATTTAATTGAATTTATGTGAATTTGAGCCTTTCTCAAAACCTCTAAAACTTTAAGATTTAAAAATAACTCTTCTACCTAATGATCTTCTTATCATGTGATTTGGGAAATATTAGCAAGTGATTTTTGATTGCTAACATAACCCCAACATTATTCTTGTGTGAATGGAATATTTTTTTTTTTTAAAAACCCCAACCTTAGTCGCTCTAGCGGAGAACCTATTCGTCGCTTGTATAGCCATTTGGTCTCTTGACTAAGTTTTCCAGGGTTGTCTTGGTCGCTCTTGCGACTAATATTAGTCATTAGACTGACAACTATTAGTCATTATACCAACTAACATTAGTCACTAGACCGACTAATTATGGTCGCTAGAGTGACCAAGGTTATGTTTTCCTTAGAGATGCTAGCAAGGCTTGCGACTAAAGTGGGTCGTTAGACCGACTAACATTTGTTGCTAGACTGACTAATTATGGTTTCTAGAGTGACCAGGTTATGTTTTCCTTAGAGATGCTAGCAAGGCTTGCGACTAAAGTTGGTCGCTAGACCGACTAATCTTGGTCGATGGACCGACGAATGGTAACTTTTCCCTATTGTGAATAGTCTTCTTTTCCCGGTTGCTAGACCGACGAAGATCCATGTGTGGTCACTAGATCGACGAATTGATTCTGACGAACAAAAAAAAACATCTTGGTCGCAAAAACGACCCTAATCCGATGAAACTTCATCGCAAAAATGTTCAAATTTAGTAGTGACCCTTGGACCCTATGTTCCCCTACTATGTTGTATGAAATTCATCCACACATCAGGATGGCTATGCCACTCTCTATAGTAGAAATTGCATATCAGGCCATACAAGAAGATATTGTTGACCCAGATCCTTCCTCCTCACAGATGGATGAGGTGGATCATGTATTAAATCCCATACAGGTCATACAATCATCTTGTTCACATGATTTCCTTGACAATACTTTACCCTTAGACGAAGGCATCTTAGAGATCATGTTTGGTCCTAATAGGGCCTAGGATGATATGCATCATTGATCCTATTATCTCCTAGATCTTGTGAGGATTGAACATGATGAGTTTAGGTCCACCCTGAGTGATATGGTAGATCACGTAGTGGTTTCGTTAGATATTCATGGTATTTATGTCGAAGGAAACATAGCAAACATTTCTCCTACTGTCGCAATCGACATATCTCGAACCCCTAGAAAATTGAAAATGTATAGATCGGTGTGGATTGTTTGCCTGAGGAAATTCATATCTACACTGATCTCTTTAAGGATTTTCGAGATGTATTTTCTTGGTTATACAAAGAGATGCCAGGGATTGACCCCAACATTGTTGAACATGAAACTAAAACTTATCCAAATGTTAAAATTGTTTGACAATGTCTTAGAGTTGTTAATCTTAGGAAGACCCCCACTATTAAGGCAGAGGTGGAGAAGTTGCTTAATGTTGGCTTCATCTACCTAATTCCCCTGACCAAATGGGTGTCCAACCCCATTCTCGTATATAAGAAGAAAGAAATCATCCACGTATGTATGGATTTTAGGGACATGAACAAATATTGTCCTAAACATAACTTCCCCACTCCCTTTATTGACCAGATTATTGATGAGTGTGCGGTAAGTGAAGTCTTTTCTTTTATGGATGGATTTCCAGGTTATAATCAAATTCAAATAAAACTTGAGTATCAACACAAGACGGCGTTTATTTTTCCTTGGGGTACCTTTGCATACTGAAAAATGCATTTCGGTCTTAAAAACGTCGGAGTGACCTTTCAACATGCCATGACCTTTGTGTTTCACGATCTTAAGCATATTGTCGAAGCTTGTCTAGACAATCTTGTTGATCACTCTCACAAGAGGGTAGATCACTTAGCTTACCTTTGAATAGTATTTGAAATATGTCGCTATTATCGCATTCGGTTGAATCCTCACAATTGCATCTTTTTCATATGTTTTGGTTGTGTTTTAGGATTCATAGTTTCTGATCATGGGATCATGGTGGATCCTATGAAGGTTGATGCAATACTTCAGTTTACTCCCCTGTGAAACATTCAACAACTTTAGGGTTTAGGGAAACATAACTTCATGCATCATTTCATAGCCAACTATTCCAACATAACTAAAGGTTTCATGCATCTTTTGAAGGACACTCTGTTCATATGGGATGAGCAAGCCCAAGAATCCTTCGATGGTCTTAAGAAAGCCTTGGTACTAGCACCTTTGTTGAAGCCCCTATACTACAATAGAGATTTTTTGCTTTATATTGTCGCATCCGAAGGGATAGTTGGTATGCTTGTTTTTTGGGAGGATGACGAGATCCATGAACACGATATCTAATACCTTAGCCAAAATCTAGTTGGTCCTAAACTTAAGTACTTCCATGTAGAGAAGCTAACCTTAGTCGTTGTACATGCGGTTCAGACACTACGTCACTATATATTACTCTGTAAGACTACCATGTTTACTGATATCAATCCATTTCAATAAGTCTTTACAAGGCGTATCATAGGGGGGAAATACAATAAGTGGATTGTTATTTTGCAAGAATTTGATCTCAATTTTTCCTCTACAAAATCCAAGAAATCGCTAGTTTTTGTGGAACTGATGTCAGACTTTCCTAGGATGGATGAGGATATTTTTCACAAAAATTCATTCACGAATGAAAATGTCTTCCTTATCTCATCTTCGGACCCCTGGTATGGTGATATTTTAATCTACCTACAAACCCTAAAGCTTCCCCAACATCTGTCGAGAGATGATTGACGGCATATATGTCATTAGGTTAAGAACTACCTTATTATCGCTACGTCATCAAGCTAAGAACTACCTTATTATCAGCAACACATTATATTTTCAAGGGGTAGATAATATTTTGCGTTGTTATTTGATTCATGAGGAGGTTGAGATTGTTTTCAATGTGGGGTGGTCATTTATCCGGGCTTGTGACAACCCAAAATATATTGTGAGTCAGTTATTTTTGGAAATAAATTTTTAAGATTATGTTGAAGTGGCAAAGAAGTGCCACCCTTGCCAGGGGTTCACTCATAAAATGTTCTCACACCATGCCCCTCTTCACCCAGTCATTATCATCGATCCCTTCACTAAGTGGCGGGTGGATTTCATGGACTGCAACCCAACCTTGGTTAGGGGGCACCATCATATTATCATGGTCATGGATGATTTTACTAAATGAGTTAAGGCCATGCCTACCATTAAATCCAATGGTGAGATTGCTACACTTTTCATATTCAATCATATTATATCTCATTTCAAAATCTCGAAAGAGATTGTCACTTATCATGGAAGTCACTTCCAGAATGAGATGATGACAGAGTTAGCATCAAAATTGGGGTTTACACACGATCATTATTCCCCCTATTATCCCCAGGAAAATGGAAAAGTAGAGGCCGTGAATAAATCTCTAAAAACCATTTTGCAAAAAAATGTCAGGAAAAGTAAATCTAATTGGCATGTGATGTTCTACCTTGCACTATGGGCACATATTGAACCATGGTAAAGAATTCCACCAGTTTCTCACCATTTCATCTAGTACATGGCATGGATTCAATTCTTCCTACTGACTGTGAAATCCCTTCCCTTAATTTGGAGATTGAGCTCCTACCTAACATGACTAATCTTGAAGAATGCCTCGTACACCTAGAGCACTTCGATGAGAAATGTTGGGATGCCTCTACGAACATTAAAGAGAATAAATAATGTGTTAAGGTCCAATACAATAAGTTTGTCTATCCCCTACAATAAATTGAGGGTGACTTGGTCCTTCTTTATGACCAAGCTAGAGAACTGTTGGGGGAAAGAAATTTCAACCCCATGTGGCATGGTCCTTATATCGTCCGACGTGTCCTAGAGAAAGGAGCCTATGAATTAGAATATGGGCTTTACCTTAAAAGGTATTGTGCTTGATCCTTTAAGCTCAAGCACGACCTTTGTATATTAGTGTATTTCAGTGTACATACTTCTTTTTCCTTTTGCATCACCGACTTGCTTATTGAGTTTTCCCTTGGTTGGAATATGTCAACGAGATCTTTGGTGTACTTAGGATTCACAGATGGTGTCAGTCATCATACGCGAAACTTGTCTTCCACCACTTGGATTATCTATTCCCCTGAGGGACAATTGGTGCCTCCAGGTGGTCTTTGTATGGATCCATTAAAGAATAATGTGGTTGAGTATAGCATCATTATAGAGATATTACGTAGTGCCATTTCACATGGTGTTCTATCTTTGGAAGTCCACCTAGACTCCTAGTTAGTTGTATGCCAGTTGAATGGAAGTTACCGAGTGCGAGATCCTACTTTACTCCGATGATTCCTACGTGTATGAATTTTGGAATGATATTTTTATTTTATTACTTATAATCACATCCCTAGAAGTTCTAATCAAGTATTCAATTCATATGCTAATTACATTTTAGACTGGAATTTATCACATAAATGAGTAAAGAAAACACACATTCATGCATTCATCCATTGTAAGATATACAAGTAAAGTCGAACACCAATTTTCTTTTATATTTCATCCTCTAAAGTCCAAAAAATATGGTTCCATAGTACAAAATTGGGCTCATGCCCTCAAAATACATATATGATCGGTACATCGTATAACCATGGAATCTAATCTTGTGGTTCCAGATTAATGTCATGATAACACACTACGACGTTTGCATCGCCTCTGGCAGATCCTCCACCTGGATCATAGGAATCTTGTGTCCCTGCACATTTTGGAGAACTCTTTTTGTGTCCCTGCCTACCATCTCATCTCCTCGTCCCCTGCATCAATGTCATGGATACCCATCTGGTCATCGCGGACCTATGTCTATTTAATAAAATAACCATTAATACATGATGCCATACCAAAAATATTTGTTCTTTTGTCAACATTTATCAAATTGAAAAACACAAAACAAATGAAATATATAAAAATCAATTCTCACTAATCTCTCCATAGGCGGATCTTGGGGGAAATGGCATGTCATGGTCCCCTCAGTAGTCAATCCCCTCATAGGGATAGTCATCGAGGGCTATGACTTGTCGTCACCACTAGTGAAAAAAATCATCGTTGTAGGGGATTGGCTCCCTACCACCTCCCAACCACCTCATCACCTCGATCCATCATGACATGGCTAGATCACGTATTCCATGTAGAGTGATCTCTACTCTAGGGCTCAAATCTAGAACCCTCTCAAAGAAAAAACTACACAATATAGATGCAAACCCGAAGTTCCTCATTCTCCCGAGTTTGCAGTCCGTTAACTGGCGCTTCATGTTAGCCAGTACTGAGGTGCACCAATCATAAACTATGGGTCTCAAACACTCCACTGCATAGAACATGAGTAGCCTCGACATCTGGTGCAATGAAGTTGACCCTGATATCTGTGTGAATACTATGACAATGATCTTTAGACTCATTTTCTTAATTGCCCTAATAGGGAGTTGGATCCCTACTTTCGATGTGCCTGCAACATAGTAGGTGGAAATATACTCCTCCATAGTCCTCCCACCTCCAACCCCTTGGGCCTTGATATTTACCATCTCACCTCGGTGAAACAATACTGTGATAAAGTATATATCATCCACTTTAATTCTCAATGGTTTCCCATCGATATTGAATGCCTTAGTCTCCATATCCCAATAGTTTATCAATATTTGGAGCAACCTCACTTGATCCCTCATTCCTTTTATGGCCCAAAATTTTTAGAGCCCACGTGATTGAAAAGATTGTTGGGATCTCATATCTCTTTCCACTGGAGAATCAACCTCATCGTGCTCCCTTTTTCTCCATTCAATAACCATCATGCAAAGGAAACATCAAATTTTGCGTCAACTTTCATTAAAAACCTTGTGTGTGGAGTTGCATGTGATCTACCCTTATGATAGTCGTGTATAGGGCTTAATTTACACAGGCAGTCTTCTCTTTTCCCATGTACATCGGGTCATGTATGTGACCCGATAAACCATATCCCGCGTACACCCTAGTTTCTAAGTTATGACCTCTTAAACTTAAAATTTGAACACAAAAACTAATTATTAAACCATGGAAATTGAAAAGAATAAGATAGACACTTACTGGTCCAGACGATTTTTTTTATTTTTTATCATAGCTCCTGAAATTGTCATTGGAAGATCGTGGGTAAAATGGCCTCAAAAGCACTATGTGGGTGATTTTATGGTAAAAAACTCTTATTTTTACTATTAGTAGATCATTTTTACCCACTTTATATAGTTTTACTCTATCTTTCCTATTTTTGACCATGTGGACTAATACTGCAATGAAAGACCTGGTTTGAAGTGGTTTTGTCTAGGGTTTTTACGGATTTTCAGCATCTTGTCACTCATTTGTGCCTCCGACAGGTATATTACATTACTCACATATAGAATAGTTGTAGTAACCACATAAATTAAACAACCATTAATTCTACAACATAGTAGTAAGATTCAATGATTCCTTTAATTGAGCACATTCGCATATAGATTTATCAACAAGTAATAAAATTTTATAGCAAAATATAACAAATACACAATTTAAATACCTGGGTTTGATGCTAATTTGCCTTGCTACCTTGCTGTTGCCTTCCTGCTTTGCTGTTGCACTGACCAACACTGCCCAAACCTACTATCCTCCCTGCCAACTAGGACAACTACCTAGCTCCAAGATATCATATGGATATCATGTCCCTTGTGCCCAAAACCTCCAGCAAACCAGTGCCTGTACTGATCCAATCCCACTCCAAAACTCCACTCCTCTCTGCAAATCCAAGAGCCCCAAAAATCAATCCCCAATCTCACGTAGAATGATCCCCTCGTAAACTTCCTTCCCCTCCATATTCCTCCTTCACCGAATCATGCATTTACTTTCTTACCTACTCTTCGTTAATGCCCCTTATCCTTTCCTTTATTATTTCATCCTCTCGTAATTAATAAGTTATCCCTTTTCGTGTACGTAACCTTTTAATTTAAACAATATAACTTATTAATCTATTAAATTTAATAC
>SNQJ01S0298568.1:0-10530 GCA_010110895.2 Picea sitchensis
AACATGTATATAGGCACTCTATTATGGAGAATGAAGAAATCAAACACCAGATCCAAGTGCTAATTATGAAGGGAAACATTAGACCAAGATCCTCACCTTGTGGGAGCCCAATTGTTCCAGTACATAAGAATGATGGGACATGGGGACTTTATATTTATTACAAATCCCTGAACAAGATCATAGTCAAGAACTGGTACACAATCCCCTTGATTGATGATATTCTAGATTAGCTCAAGAGTGACAAGTTTTTCAATAATATTGATCTAAAGTTGGGCTACCACCAGGTGTTGATTGAGAAAATTGATGTATGGAAGACATCCTTCAAGTCTAAATAATGTCTCTACAAGTGTATGGTCATGCATTTCAACTTGAATAATTCCTTGAACACATTCATGCAGATGATGGATAATATATTGTGTCCATTCACAAACTCCTTTGTGGTCGTATATCTGGATGAAATTCTCATCTTTATCAAAACATGGGAGGAACATTTGAAGCACATTCAACGGGTCTTAGGAACCCTGTGACAACACAAGTGTATGACAATTTGGAGAAGTGTTCCTTCAAAATGGAAAGAATTCAATATTTAGGATACATTGTGGATGAGTACGGTGTGTATGTGGATCCATACAAGATCCAAGTCATCCACGATTGGTCAGTCCTGAAGACACCGATCAAGTTCCACAACTTCCTAGGTCTTGCTAACTTCTATCACAGGTTTGTTTTCAAGTTCTGTCATATTACTTTGGCCCTAATATAGGTGACCAAGGGTGGAGCAAATACCAAGTTTGTTTGGGCTTCGTCACAACATAAAGCATTCAAGGATTTGAAATTCGTCCTCTTCTCAGCACCAATCCTTATTCTACTAGACCTGCAAAAACCATTAGAGATTGAGACAAATTCTTTAGATTATGCTATTGGTGGAGTCCTCACTCAACATGGGAATCCAGTGTCCCATCATAGTGAAAAACTATCCGATGTTGTTCATAGATACCTCACCTATGACAAAGTGATGCACTCCATTATGCATGCATGTCGACAGTGGAAGAATTAAATTATAGTAAAGGAAACTATCATCCATATTAATCACAAGCCTATACAATTCATGCAGACACAAGGAAAGTTACATAATGATTGCCATCAAAATTGGTCCATGTACCTACAAAAATTCCACTTTAACATCGAGTACAAGAAGGGCAGCGCCAACCATGTTGCAGACTTCCTTAGTTGACACCTGGTTGTGGTGCTAACTATAGTTCTTAAATATTGTGAGCATGAGACATACGAGTGGCCATAATTATACAACAATGACACTGACTTTGTTGCTAGCTATCAAAAGTTGAGTGTAGGAAAACTAGTTCCATAATTTCATTCGTAGGATGGAATGTTATGTCGTCTAAGCCATCTTTATGTTCCTTCAAGCAAACATGAAAAGATTATTTGGGAAGCTCATTAAATTCAAGTTGTAGGACACTTTGGCGTGGGAAAAATAGTGGTAGTATTGAAAAAGAATTTAAATTCATTGAAGCTTCGACAAGATTGTTGCAAGTATATCATATCTCACACTGCATGCACCATTGTCAAACTCACCATTGAGAAACAAGGGCTATACACCCCTCTACCTACTCTTGATAAGAATTTGGAGTCCATATCCATGGATTACATTTCAATTCTACCTTCAACCAAGAATGGTAATGATTGTGTCTTCTTGGTCATTGACCAATTCTCTAAGATGGAAGTTTTGGCACCCTACAAGAAGAGTATCACAGTTGAGGCCATCACTAAGCGCTTCTTTGAATGTGTTCGAGTTCATTTTGGGCTCCCACAGACCATTATTTCATATCAAGATAGTAGGTTCCTAAATTCTTTATGGTCCAACCTATGGTTGATGATGGACATTTAGTTAACTAAATCGACTTCCTTCCACCCATAGAATGATGGAAAAACAAAGGTAGTCAACAGGATGATTTTTCATATCATGAGGATGTACAATTCCAAACATTAACCCACATGGGATGAGAGCCTTCCTTATTTTCACCATAGCTACAATATATCCCTCTGCAATCCTTTTCAGGTGTGCTTTAGGTTCCATCCATTGACCCCCATTGATGTAGCTCTACCCATTGGAGCTTCACAGGAAGATTCCTCCCATGGTCAGACCTAGGTTGATCAAGCAGCCAAATTTTTTCAATGATCCAACACATCCAACAAAAATTTCATGATATTTTTTAGAAATCCAACTCCAATTACAAGTAGTGCCACAATCAACATTGGGTACCACATAAGTTTCAAGTGGGAGATGAGATATGGTTGCATTTGTAGATAGAGCACCTTGCAGAACCCCATTGTTCGACAAAACAGGTATTCCAATAGAGGATGAACACTTTAGTAACCACTCAGACAACTAGATCAAATATCAACACACCAATGTTTTCACATGGTAAAACCCCTACGGGGAAACATCCACGTACCCAGCCAATGCAGACACTTGGAGCAATTTATTAATGAAAGAAAAAAATTACAGAGAGATTTTACAAGAGAGTTTCTCACAATTGATCATCGGCAAATGACCCTCCATGCTCTTTAAATAGAGATCATGGACCAATCAGGTGTTAATACATCGATCAATGGCCGTTAAGATTGAGGAGACTATGAACCATCAGATCACTCTATTTCTAGAACATATTGTGACCTTTGAATTTCCTAACTACAAATGCATACTAATGCATACTAAAGAAACACACTTTTACCTAACGACACATTAGACCAAGAAGATCTTAACTAACTCCTAAGTGTCTAAAATATCCTAAAATCCCCCCTTAAGAACAACTTGGGATATGATTGAAGGATTTACAATGGTGGCACAATAGAAGAAAGGAAAGAGGCATTAGAGCCTATCCCCCCTTAATGGCAACTTTCTAAACTCCTAACATAGATCAAAGTCTGGAAAAATTCGCTTTTGTAAGAGACTTTCTGAAAACGTCTGCAACTTGATATTCTGTAGGACAAAAGAGCACTTCAATAACTTGATCATGAATAATCTTTCTGATGAAGTGCATATGTAGCTCTATGTGTTTTCTACTCTGATGTTGAACTGGGTCTTTGGCAATCTTGATGGCACTCTTATTGTCGCACCAAAGGTTGGTCGGATGCTGCTGCTGGAATCCAAACTTTGAAAGGATCTGTCGAAGCCACAAGCCTTCCTGACTTGCATTTACCACTACTCGGTACTCTGAATCTGCTAAAGAAAGTGAAATTGCTTGTTGTTTCTTATAGGCCCAAGTGATAGGTCCTAAACCAAGGCTGAAAACATAACCTGTAGTACACTTCTGATCATCAGGTTCGTCAGCCCAATCTGAATCAGTGAAACCAACCAATAAAGGATTCTCTCCTAAACTGTAATGTATCCTGAACTGAATTGTACCATGGACATAGCGAAGTATCCTTTTAGCTTCTTTCAAATGGCTTTCATGGGGTGTTTTCATATACCAAGCAACAAGACCAACAACAAAGGAACGATCAGGACGAGCATGAGTCAAGTATAAAACGCTACCAACTAACTGACGGTATAGGGTGGCATCAACTTTGGGAGAATTACAGGTGGCAGTAAGCTTGTATCCAGACTAGAATGGAGAAGTGGTTGGTTTACAATCATCCATGAGAAAGTGACGAAGAAGGTCACAAGCATACTTAGACTGGGAAAGAAAAATTCTTTCATTGGTTTGCAAAACTTGGAGGCCAAGGAAGTAGTGAAAAAAACCTAAGTCTGTCATTTCAAATTTCTTGTTAAGGTAGGTTTTCACATGGTTTAAAATTTTTTAGTCACTACCAGTAAGGATAAGGTCATCAACATAAAGGAAANAAATAAGAAAGTTGTCCATTTTGGCATACCAATCTCGGGGAGCTTTCTTGAGACCATAAAGAGATTTCTTAAGGCGAAAAACAAGGCTAGAGTCATTCTGGACATAGTCAGGAGGTTGTTCCATGTAGATTTCTTCTTGCAAATATCCATGCAAGAAGGCGGATTTAACATCCATCTGATGGACCTCCCATTTATGTGAGGCAGCAAGGGCAAGAACAAGGCGGATGGAATTCATTTTGGCCACAGGGGAAAAGGTTTCATTATAGTCAATTCCTTCAACTTGGGAAAATCCTTTGGAAACTAATCGAGCCTTGTGTCTTTCAAAATTTCCATCTAATGCATACTTAGTTTTGTAGACCCATTTACATCTGACAAGTATTCTTCCTTTTGGAAGAGGTACAAGATCCCAAGTATCGTTTTCCATTAAAGAATGATACTCTTCATTCATTGTTGTATTCCAATCTGGATGACCTGAAGCTTCTGCAAATGTCTCTGGATCATGAGTTTCTAAAACTTGAACCAAAAGAAAAGAGGCTCACTTGAACTGTGAATGTGTGTGACGTTGATCTGAAGGATCACTAACAAGATCACCAGTTGCTTCTTGTGTTGAACAGACCCATCTAGGAAGCAGTGGATTTGGTGTTGGTTCAGGTTCAAAGGACTCATCTGGAGGAAGGTGAGCGGGCGGAGGTGGATTTTCATCCTCACTTTCATCATCTGAAGAAGAAACCAGAACAAAATAAGGCACAAACTATGAATATGGATCACAGGTCAAAGAAGGCACAATTGTTGAGCTAGGCTCCAATGCCAAAGAAGGAACAAACATTAAATTAGGCTCGCAGGCCAAGATATTTTCATCAAATTTAACATCTCTTCTAATAATAATTTCATTACAATGTGTTTGAAGAAGTCTATAACCTTTGACATCTTCAGAATAACCAAAAAATATACACTTCTCACTTTTAGGCTACAATGCTTTCCTTTTCTCATCAGGAATCTAAGCCCGTGCTATACTGCCAAATACATGGAAGTGACTTATATCTGGTTTAATTTTTGTCCAAGCTTCTTTCAGTGTTATATTTTTAACATCCTTTGTGGGAGTGCGATTTATTATGTAATTTGCATAGTTCATGGCTTCTGCCCAATAATTTAGACTTAATCCCTTAGATTGGATCATACAATTAGCCATTTATTTTAATGTGTGGTTCTTTCTCTCAACAACACCATTTTGTTGTGGTGTATATGGATCAGTGTGTTGCATTTGGATTCCCTGTGTAGTGCAGTAAATTGTAAAATTATTGTTCACATATTCGCCTCCATTATCTATTCTTAACCTTTGAATTTGATGTCCAGATTGTTTTTCTACAAGGGCCTTGTAGGCCAAAAACTTGTCAAAAACTTCACTCTTGAGTTTTAATAAGTAAACCCAAGTACGTCTGGAAAATTCATCAATGAAATTTAAGAAATACTTGCACCCAGAAAAACAAGGAGAAGAAAGTGGACCACACAAATCAGTGTGAACAACCTGCAAAGGACCCAAGGCGTGACAAGAGGCATGTTTTTCAAAATTGTCCTGATGATGTTTGTCAAGAACACAACCATCACAAACACCATCTCTGCATGAAACAAGAGGAAGACCAGTCACCATCCGTTGATTACATATTTGCTGCAATGAGCGATAGTTTAGATGATCAAACCACTCATGCCAAAGTTTTCTCAAGTCATCGTTATGAGCAACAAAAACTGATGAAAAAGATGATGACCCAAAGTTGTTAAACTTGTACAACCTGGTAATATCATCAACAATTTTATTTGCAAGAACATGCTTAGTATCTTTTATATCCTTGATTACAACTTGGTGAGGTGAAAACTCTATGGTTTTAACTTCACCTGAATCAGTGATTTGATATACTGGTAGAAGGTTACAAGAAAGACTTGGAACACATAATACATCATTGAAATGACCATTTTCTACTTGAATTGTTCCAGATACTTCAACACTAAGAGATCTATCATCACCAACGAACATTTTCTTGGTGTTACATTCATTTAGAGTAGAAAATATGTCTTTATCCTTAGCCATATGATAAGATGCTCCAGAATCAATAAGCCACTTATCAGAACTAGAAGTAGAAGGTGTATTGAAGGAGAAACCAGAAGCAGAAAGTGCATGTCCATGAGAAGAAGAAGAAGAAGAAGTAGGATCAATACTGATCTTTTTCTTCTTCATTGTTGATTCTAAAGTTGCCATCTTCTTGAAACATTTGGACTCATCATGACCATTTTTATCACAAAAGTTGCAATGTTTGTCCGTCTATTTATTTTTATATTTTTCTCCTTTGTCTCCATTCAGAGAAAAAGTTGTCTAATTGGGTTTGGGACCCTTATATTGCTTGTTTTTGTGGCGATGATGTTGCTTCTTGGGATTCTTGGGTTTATCTTTTTTCTGGACAACTAAGGCTTTGTTGGAGTTACCTGCAGTGTTGATCACTCCAAGTTGTACAATCTTATCTTCCTCACTAATCAAAGTAGCACAAAAGGACTCAAGAGTGGATTTTTAATAATCTTTCCCTAGAGCCTCTATCATGTCATAAAAGGTAGATACAAACACATAATATGCACTACCTAGCTTAGAAATAATAAGATAGATGCATCGCTCTTCCTCCATTTTTATCTTACATTCTTCACATAAAATTCTGAGAGTTTTAAACCTAGATAGATAGTCTCCAAGGMAAGAAARATCACTTRGACTCAAGKTCATTACTTRATTTTCTAAATGTTTTKCTYGAATAATATTGAGTTTACCAAACACARATTCAATCTTCTCCCAAGCTTCTTCGAGGTCATCAATTTCTTGKAGGTGGTATCTTAAATCAGGAGAGATGGACATTTKGATTATTCCAMRTGCTTCATYACTCCTATTAGCCCATTTGGMTTTCTTATCATCATCARTRAGTTMTTTTTCCTTTCCCAAGGTAWTTTGATACAAGCCTTTACTTCTTAATAAATCTTCCATATGAGATTTCYATTGGAAGTAGTTGGTGCTGGTAMGAAAAAMATTACTTGTAGAAGACATATTAAATATGHAGATAATATGGATTTAAAAACTGAAACTGATGATCTTSATGGAAAKATATTGAAAAGTTATGCGATTTAAAAAAAAWMAGCAYTRAAAAYAGACWTTGGATGTGAGAGTTATGCCCTTTTAAAAAAATGCATAAACAGTAACCAAATGACCACGTGATAGTGTAAGDTGCTTTATGAAGTGACCCACTTTTATAAAGAGAAGTGGGGATCACTTKTACAWTGAAGTTAGTTTATAAYAGAAAAGTTKCATGCAAAATAAATAACTCTAAAATAAAGTATTAAATCTACTTATAGTGATTCACTTTTATACTTGAAGTGAAATACACTTTACAATTTTAGCATGAACTTTTTCAAAAAAAAATTAACAAAAGAGAGACTTGAACTCAAGACCTCTTACTTAATAAGGAAACTTTTAACCAAATGATATAGAAAAACATATTGTGATGTTCAGAAGGAGGATTGGGGGTGTTGTTGTTTTTGTTTTTGAAGATGGCCTTGGAGAGCGTGCTACAAAAAACTCTTTTCACACAAGAAAAAAAAATTTCTTCTCGATGAAGGTCGTATCTTGGGCAAATGGAAACATTTTCGAGTGAAACGAAAAGCGTTCCTAAATGAAACGCATTTTATGGACGCAATGGAATAGTCCTCCCAGCCCAAAAATGTATGAAAATGATAGAAAATGGAGATGAGGCAACTCGGCTTCATGATCTTGATCTATAATAGGAGTGGGTCTTCAAACAGGCTCTGATACCATGTTCAACAACACAGGTATTCCAACACAAGATGGACACCTTCAGTAACCACTCACATAACCAAATAAAATATCAACACACCGATGTTTTCATGTGGTAAAACCCCTATGGGGAAACATCCATGACCCCAACCAACATGGCCACTTGGAGCAGTTTATTAATGCAAAAGAAAAATATTACAGAGAGATTTTACAAGAGAGTTTCTCACAATCGGTCATCGGCAAATGACCCTCCATGCTCTTTAAATACAGATCATGGACCAATCGAGTGTTAAGTCATGGATCAATGTTCGTTAATATCAAGGAGAGTATGAACTATCGGATCACTCTATGTTGGGAACATATCATGACCATAGAATTTCCTAACTACAAATGCATATTAATGCATACTAAAGAAACACACTAAGAAACACAGTTTTACCTAATGACACATTAGACCAAGTAGATCTTAACTAACTAATAAGTGTCTAAAATATCCTAACACCCATTAAAAGTTATGCCCACTTTGATACGAGACTTACACCATCACCACTTTGTGGGAGAGAATTATTTTGACTTAATTATTCCCCCTTTCCTTGGTTGCACCCCCTATTTAATGTGGAATTTCTTTGACCATATTTTCCACCTCTCCTCGACACTTCGGATGTGGCCAAACACTTGGCTCCTACATAACTCAATCCTAACTGCATTGATCATGCAACAGTTGATTGCAAAATGCATGTACTGGGTCATTCAAAATGTTTACTTCCCATCTAGACCTTTCCAATGGGCTATCAAGCACCCCAAACAGATATTTTATGAAAAATTTATGCCCCTAGGAATTTGATGTATCAACTAACAACATAGGGGCCCACAAACCTTTTGGAATTTCATCTTCTAGGGTTAGGTTTTTGGATGTTTAGGGTTTTATCATTGATGGTTTCTATTAAAAAGGTTTTTCCAGCCTCTTTGTATTCAAATTCTTGTGAATGAGCATAGCCAAGACATATTTGACTTCAAGGATAAGCTTACCATCATTCTAGCTAGCTTGTGTGCTTTACATTTTACAGTCTTTTGTATTCCAAACAATCATTGATAGAATTTGATTTTAACTGTATTATTTTGTTTCTTGCAATATCTTTATGTGTTTCCTTGTTATATATTTTCCTTCATTTCCTTCTCAATATAATATGGATCAATATTGGATTCAGAGGAAGGAAAACTATGGGAAAATGCCATGGTTGAAGAAATGACAACCTTGGACAAGAATGAGGCTTGGGACCTAGTGGAGTTTTCGACTGGAAGAAATCCCATCGACACCAATTGGTTGCTTAAGAAGAAGTTGAATGCAGAAGGCAACGTGGAGAAATACAAATCTTTGTTAGTAGAAAAAGTTTATTCCTAGGTAGAAGGAATTGACTTTGGTGAAAATTTTTCTCATGTTTCCAAGTTAACTTCTATTAGATTTATTTTATTTTTTGTTTCTATGTTTGATTTTGAGGTAGAACAGATGGATGCGAAGACAAAATTTGCACATTGGGATATAGAAGAAGATATCTACATGAAGCAACCAGAAGGATTTGTTGTGAAGGGAAATAACGAGTTGATATGCAAGTTGAAAAACTCCATGTATGGGTTAAAGAAATCACCAAGGATGTGGTATAAAAAATTTGATACTTGTATGTTGGAACTTGGCTTCACAAGGCGCGAAGCCAATTAGTGTGTTTATTTCAAATTAGTCGGTGATCATGTTATTTATTTGGTCTTGTATGTCGATGATATGTTGCTGATAGGAAACAACAAGGATTTTATCCAGGATGTGAAAACCCAATTGTCCTTTAAATTTTACATGAAGGATCTTGGTGCTGCAAATTTCATTTTGGGTATGGAAATTAAAAGATATTTGGAAAACATGAAAATTTGGTTAAATCAGAGAAAATATGTGAAGACAATATTGCATAGGTTTAATAGAAGGAATGTAAAATGGTCGGCACTCCTATTCTTGTGGGCATAAAGTTATATGCAGACCAGTGTCCCAAGACAAAAGAAGAGGAAAAGGATATGTCTCGTCTTCTTTATGCTAGTGCAATTGGTAGTTTGATGTATGCAATGGTATGTAGTAGATTAGACATTGCATATGCGGTGAGAGTTTTGAGCGGGTATATGTCAAAACTAGGAAAGGAGTATTGGACGACAGTAAATAGATTTTTTAGGTATTTGCATGGTACTACTAGTTATGGATTGTGATACCAAGGAAAACCAATATTGGACATAGTTTTGTACATATATGGGTTTTTTTATGCATACTTGGTTGGAGATATGGATCGTTGAATATCTACAAGTGTGTATGTGTTTAACCTATTTGGAGGAGCAATCAATTGGATGAGAAAAAGACAGGTATTGGCACTCCCAACTATAGAAGATAAAAACATGACAAGCACTCCTACAAGAAAGGAAGAAATATGGTTACAGATATTTTGTTCATGTATTGGGTTGGTACAATAAGCTATAAGGATAGATTGTGACAATCGTAGTGTAGACTTCCTAAAAAAGAACCGAGCTTATCATTCAACGACAGAGCATATTGATGTTCAATATCACTTTGTGAGAGACATGGTTGAAGACAAGAACACGTTGTTGGTGAAGGTGGACACTTTGAAGAATGTTGCAGATTCATTGACAAAGTTTTTGAGCACTAAGAAGTTCTCATTGTGTAGAGAAACAATGGGTATTACTACCTGTTGGAAGATTGGTTGTTGTCATTGATGTCAACCCTAGTCATGGGTTTTGGACCACAAGATTGATGAAGTTATTTGGACATGAAGGAAAATGCACATGCAGATACAACACC
>SNQJ01S0298570.1:0-10448 GCA_010110895.2 Picea sitchensis
ACATGTGTTGGGGGGATATTATTGGACATTGGGTTCAATGCTTCCCACAAGTTTCGCGACATGGGTTAACCCCCTCTCGTGGATCCTAACTCTAGTGAATGTGGCGGAGATTAATGACTACTGGTTTTGGTCTAATTCCAATCATAGTCCAACAACATTAAATGACATTACCATATATATTTTTGAATACCATTAAAAAGATAACACAATTCCCTACAAATAGTTTTTTATTGCACACAAAAATTGCAATATTTTTTTAACTACACATGAAAATTCACAAGGTGTATATGAGTTTTGAAGGTGTTGTCCCTCGACCAAGTTTTGAGAGAACATTGGTTGTGTTTGACCATTTTTGGGATTTCGACAGGCTGGTCGAAGATGGAGCACCAAGGCGGAGCTGAGATCACAGAATCTCACTTGTTTTGTGGGATTTTTGGGCTTTTAGGGTTTATGTAACGGGTATGGGATGTTGACCCATGGGTTTACACATATTTAGGCCCTTTTTGTAATGTATAAATAAGTAGATAGGACTTAGAGCAAAGCGGTCTGTTGGCTTCGTGCAAGAATATGTAGAGATTGCTAAGTGCAAAGAACATTTGTTGGATTTTCTGCATACTGTGTGTTGAGACTTGCAGAGCTAAGTACAAGTAATTGTAAGAGGCTTTGTGTAGACAGATTGTGTAAGGATTTTTGCATTGACCTAATTCAGGGAAGGAGGATCTGGCGAGGTGTGCGCAGATCTCCTGTCCTTTGCATAGTTGACTCTATGGCTTTGTGCATAGGAACATAAGAATGTAGAAAGCTTGAAGACTAATAAAGAAGAATAAGAGTTGGTGGGCGTAGCCCCACACTGGGGTGAACCACGTATATCTTGTGTTAATGTGCTTTATGCAATGTTGTTCATATTTCTTATGTATTTATCTGCTTAGTGCACTATTCTTGATGTATGATAGATAGATCTATGGTTTCTTAGTACTTATGTATGATGAATGTTAGATTTGAGTTGATGTTATGTGCTAAATCATTAGATGTGCTCAATCTTGATTATTACTGCGTTGATATGTAATAAGGATTTAACCTGCGATGTGAATAAGGTTTAAGAGCTAATGCATGTTATTGGATAAGAGCTCTGTTAAGTGTTGTAATCATAGATCTGTGTCCCAGCTCGGTTGTAGACATCTGAATCCTGCAACCCCCCCTGCCTCTACCTTGGGGGAGACTTCATCTGCTTCGCAGGTGTTGCTGAAGGGGTTGATAGTTAGGGTTTTGTTTGTGCGTTGTTGAAGCATTGAACCCTGGGTCTGCCCCTGTGCCAACAAATGGTTCCATTGCCGAGACCTGAAACTGTGATTGCTGGGAACTAAAGAAAAGAGAAAGATCTGTGCGTAGATCTGTTGTTGTAGTGCGCCGTATTCTACTTGACTTGCAAAGCTCTGTGCTAATAAAGAAACCCAATTTGAAGAAAAGAGGTAAGATCTTAAAGCTCTATGCTCAGGTAAAGGTAAGATAAGTGGAAATTTTTGCTTTGAAAGTATGAATCTAGGTATGTTTGATAGATTTTGTCTTAGTCTAAAAACTAGGGCACAGTTAGAAGAAATAATGGATCTGAATAAATTTGATAAAGATAGTGAAAGATATGTTATTCTTATGAATAGAAAGAATTTTTGGACTAATAAGTGGATGCAGGAACCTAGAAAGAAATTTTGCAGATTGTAGGTCCATCACTATGATCCCAGTGCGCAGTACAGGAAAGGTTCGGGATCGTTTAAAAGAAAGAAAGGATTGACACTGTGTTATAATTGCAGAAGACCGGGACATCTTACTAAGGAATGCCCTGGTATAGGTCCTATTTGTCTTTGTTGTAAAGCTATTGGTCATGAGGTTGAGGATTTCCCTAGGATGATTGATAAATTTGAAAATATGTACATGAGACAAGAAAACCATAAAGCAGGTCAAAAGGCCAAGGATATGTTAGAAAACTAGAAAGAATCAGAGACTATGTTATTACAATTAAAAGAAGAAATGGATGATCATAGAGACTTCAATTTACCAAATATCTTGAAAGAAAAACAATGCATAAAAACAAGAATAGGAGCCTTCGACATAGACTGTGTTTTGGATGAGAAAACAAAGGTGAATATCATGCCAGAAAGTACATGGGAAATTTTGGGAAAGCCTACTATGGTTCCTTCATTGGGAAGGATAGGATTGTTTAAAGGAAAGATGATAACCCTGTGTGGAAGAATTAATATTGTATCTATGATGGTTCATGAAACATCGACCGAAGAAGAATTTGAAATCATTAAGTTTGTTGAGAACAGTGCCCCTTTTGCACTTTTGTTAGGAAAGACCTAGATTGAAAAGGATCATATCAGAAGGAAAGTAGAGGAAGAGGCTACAGAACAAAAAAGAAAGAATTAAGGGACTTCATAGCTAGAAAAATAGAGCGGCTAATACAAGAGGATAAGTCGAAGCAACAGAGGGCAAGGGAAGTGGTTGTTGAAGTTGAAAGAACCCAAGAAGGATTAAAGAACCTGTCCATGCAGGAAAGAAGTGCATCCTCCCTAGGAATAGTAATAGAAGGGGTATTACATTTGAACCCTCTGAAAGAACATCCGCAGTGCCAAGTTACTACGCTAGAAGAATGTAAGAATACGAATGGAAAGAGGAATCCAGAGACTCAGATCATAGGAAAGAAGGAAATAAAGCTTAGTAAGAAGAAAGCAAAACTAGAAAAAATACGGGAAGTTCCAGAGAAGACTTCGCAGAAGGTTGGCTTGCAGAACTTGAATCTCGTCGGAATAACCGAACCACGTCGAATGGGACTTTACCACGACGAAGCTATATGACCATTGGAGACGTCCCGACCATTAGAATGCCGCTCCAGAATGGCTAGAAACACAATTATTGATGGAAAGATCTCCATTGGACCGTTGAGACCGTGCCATAATGGGTGGATTCATATTGATCGAGGCATTCCTACCCGTTGGAGGAATCTGTTACGATGTTGCTTATTTAACCCGTCGGATGCTACACTGGGACCACTTTTTGCAAATTGAGATATATGAGCTAATAGAGAATTGATTGCATACCGTGTTGTGCTATCTAGACCTCGCCATTCATTTGATTACCTTGATTTTCCATCCACCTACCCGAGTTATTTTATTACAAGTGTGAATGTCGGGCGAGCGTAGTGCAGTAGAGAAGTATGTGGAGGAGATACTTGTCGACCTCATGACCAAGAAAGTCATGTCTGTAGGAATACAACATTGTCGACTGGAGGATTGCAAGCATCCCCATCGACTGGGCGACAATCTGGCCGTGCTGCTGAGAAAAGAAGCAAGCACCACAATGATTTGGCTAACGCGAAGCAGATCCTGTCAGTCTTGCTTGACTACACCCCGCCTCTGGCTAGCACGGTTAACCGTGATAGTGTACCATGTGAATTTGAATACATGATGATAATTACGTATCTTCCAAAGGGGATACGTGCAGTTGGACCCCAGTTGGGATTGATCCCAGCTTTGAAGATCAATGACTTCAACCTTAGAGACTGGAATAACTATGCGATGCTCGCACTGCATAGACACCTAATGAAGACAACTGGGAAGAAGCCCAAGATAGTCTCCCAACTGTGGATTAAGGAGATCACGAGATCGACAATTTTGAATGTGATGAAGATCCCCCACTTCGGCTAACATCAGGAGTTTAATGCCTCCGTTAAACTCCTCCTGTCGTGCTACCATGGAGGGTATCTGTGGCTTGACAGGCGCATCAATTTGGATCCAACGTTGATCCACTTGATCATTGGATTGAGCATGCAAGGACCAGACCCCCAACATTTCTACCTAGGGAAGGTTGCAGATCACACCCTAGCCCAAAGTATAAAAGAAAATTATGGTGATGTAGATGAGGGGAAGCGAGGCTTCAAGGTAGCCTCCATCCAGGATGGTGCAGTGTGCCTAGCCGATCAACTTATAGAAGGCAAGTTTGTTAGAAAGAGCAGGCCGACACAAGTCACAGGGTTCGTAGTGGACCTCGCAGGGAAGTGTGTCGAAGGAATGTAGATGAACTGGGCGAGTTACCTCATCAACGAGTTGGAGAAGGACTGTGGTGAAGCGTAGAACTAGGGTGCATGTTTCATTTTAGTTGGTTACTAATATTAATCGCATTTGTCGCTTGGAAAATGCCGGAAGGAGCAACCTTCCTCGAAGTCGAGCCATTAGAGCCATTGGCCACAAGGTTCTCCACCTTGTGGTACACGAGTGATATTGTGAAGTAGTGGCAATCGAACATGGTGTTCCACACCTACTACATACAACTGACGCACACCATTGAATATTTCCCCCGACTGACCTTGAATACCTTACATCAATATAGACCATTCGCGAAGTTATGCGTAGACCGACACTTCATCTACATCACTATGCTTAGGGATGAAAGCAAGGAGGAGTTGCAGTCTTACTATAATTTGATTGAGGAAGACATGGAAGATATCACTAAGGAATGGACAACCAAATTCCTTGTACCAGTCGAAGATGCCAAACTCTTCAACCTCCACATCATTGGAAGTCCTTTGGTCACCTGGACTGAGTATGATGGACAGAGCAATGAAAAGAAAAAGAAGAAAAAGGAGGAGGAGGAAGTGCAGGACATAGAAAGTGATGAGAAGGACAACACATTGGAGGAATCTGCGCCTGAATCACCTGCAGGAGGGAGAAGACAAAGTAAACCAAGAGGAAGGAGGGGAAGAAGGAGACAGGTAAGAAAAAGGAGAAGTAACATCGCCAAAGGATCCCATTACAGAGACCGAGACATCGAAGAAATGAAAGGTTTCTCCATAGAAACCTTCAACACGGAAGAAGACCCAAGCCAATAAGCCTAAGTCACAGAATGTGCTCACAATTGATGATATCGAGCTCATCATCATAATTGTAGAGGATGCTTCAGAAGACATCTTACAAAGAAATGTAACAAAGCATGAGTCATTGTATGACAGAATAGAGAAGGAGCTCAAAGACATCCAACAAGCTATCCATTTGAGCCATGCAGTGTCTATTGTGCCGTCGTTAACAGAAAGTGTATAATTGGGGAATGATCCCACCCAATTATGAAGGCTAGCAGATGCAACCGAGGATTGACTCCGACAATTCCAAGAAGAAAAGGAGCAGGCCACAGAGGCCTTGAAGAAAGAAAAGGAGGAGGCCTTAGAGAAACTCCGTGTTGTGCAACAAGAGAAAGATGACATTAGGGTGAAGTTTGAAGAGGAAAAAGAGAAGATGCAAAAAGAAAAAGACCAGCTGCTTGCAAAGAAGATCGAGGTCAGAGAGGCAGTAACGAGAGAACTTCGCTCTGTGACAGGCTTGACACAGGAGGAACCAGAGTCCATTGAGATGGAAGTGGGGAAGCTCGCTGAAGCCATTCAACAACTTCAAGCAAGAGTAATGGAGCTAGAAATCCAAACAGTGCCCAACACTCTGCAAGAAGTGCACGATCAAAGGGAAGAAGCTGCCAGGAACGCAGTAGGAAGAATCAGGGCATTAGACTCATAGTGTAAGAAATTAATTAATCAAAGTGCACAAACCTATGAGCTCCTTGCAGAAGATCCAGAGCTGAGGAAACTAGAGGCACAAATCCAGGAGGCGAAGCAACAAGCATCCACTGTATAAGCACAATTGAAGTTGCTTACTGTCGTTGAGAATATGAAGAGGTCGCAAGAGCAACGTGCAGTCCAACAACAGGTTATTTCCATCCAGAGAAAGTTTATGGAAGTGACACAAAGACTCCAGCTGATGCAGGACTAAGCCTGCATGATTTTTGAAAAACCAGAAGGACAAGGCTCGCAACTAGATCAATTGGTTGCGACAATGGAACAACATCTGGAAGGGCCTGTTACTGAGCAAGTCATTCAGGAGTTTTCCGAGCAAGAGGCTCTGGCGAGGCAAAAAGTTGAGGTATCTTGAGCTAAGATTGAGGCCTTCGAAGCAACCTTGCCCAAATCTGAGTGACTCGGGACGAGTCACAGGTGAGTGTTGGGGGCTCGTTGGCCTGCGACCAATTTTTGAGAGAACATTGGTCATGTTTGACCATTTATGGGACTTCGATAGGCTGGTAGAAGATGGAGTGTCCAGGCAGCGCTGAGATCATGAAATCTTACTCGTTTTGCTGGATTTTTGGGATTTTAGGGTTTATGTAACGGGTATGGGATGTTTTCCCATGGGTTTACCCATGTTTATACCCTTTTTGTAATGTATAAATAAGTATATAGGACTTAGAGCGAAGCGGTCTCTTGGTTTCATGCAAGAATATGTAGAGATTGTTAAGTGCAAAGAAGATTTGTTGGATTTTGTGCATACTATGTGTTGAGACTTGTAGAGCTAAGTGCAAGTAATTCTAAGAGGCTTTATGCAGACAAATTGTGTAAGGCTTTGTGCATTGACCTAATTCAGGTAAGGAGGATCTGGCGAGGTGCACACACATCTCATGTCCTTTGCAGAGTTGGCTCTGTGGCTTTGTTCACAAGAGTGAAAGAATGTAGAAAGCTTGAAGAATAATAAAGAAGAAGAAGAGTTGGTGGATGTAGCCCCACACTGGGGTGAACCACGTATATCCCGTGTTGATGTGCTTTGTGCAATATTGTTCATATTGTTTATGTATTTATATGATTAGTGCACTATTCTTTATGTATGATAGATAGATCTGCGGTTTCTTAGTACTTATGTTTGATAAATGCTAGATCTGAGTTGATGCTATGTGCTAAATGATTAGATGTGCTCAATCTTGATTATTATTGCGCTGATCTGTAATAAGGATTTAAAATGCTATGTGAATAAGGTTTAAGAACTAATGCATGTTATTGGCTAAGTTCTCTGTTAAATGTTGTAATCATAGATCTATGTCCCAGCTCGGTTGTAGACGTCTAAGTCCTGTAACCCCCCCTGTCTCTACCTCAGGTGCGAATTCATCTGCTTCATAGGTGTTGCCGAAAGCACCAATATTTAGGGTTTTTTTGGTGCACTGTTGAAGCGTTGAACCCTGGGTCTACCCCCATGCCAACAAAAGGGTTCAATTTAAAAAATATGTAAAATTTCAAATTTTCATCACAACATTTCACTAAAAAGTGTTACCCATCCTCATGGATTCACCCATAATTGAAGGAAACTACACAAATTAAAAAGTGAAGAGCATAAGTTTAAGAGAAGCCTAGCCTCACATCTCCCATGCTTAGTGCTGATATGTGACAATAGATTTCATGGCTACACTTCCCGATGCATGCACTAGAAAGTTGGTGTCATGAGGAGAGACAATTATATTAGGATGTCTACCCAAAACTAAATACAACATTATAGTGCATTATATTCTTCTTAATGGTTTTCTCACTCAGGCGAGGAACAAAATGAGAGGGGATATGGTTTTCTCACTTAAACAAGGAAATAGATGAGAGAGGATATAGTGATAGAAACAATGATGAATAACATTCAATTAGAGAAATGTGAACAACACCAACTAGAAATTGAAATTTTGTATTAATATAGTGTGGTCCTCACCTATGTGTACAATATGATTCTCAATTCTTTTGATTTGCTTCAATGTTTGTGATTTTATGACAAATTCTTGCATTGTTCGGTGTAGGAACATATATTTTAGGGATTTCTTTAGCCTTTGTTTCCTTTGAGTTAGTTAATAATGGGTCTCTAGCTTGGTTTTCCTTATCAGGTTGTTGGGTGGTCATAGATTTTGAATCTCATAAAGCTATTTTCCAGAGAATTGATTGCTCTCCCTTTCTTGTCTTTTAGCTTGGGAGAAAATTCAAAGTCCCCATTTGGAGGTAGAACTTCAAATACAAGAAAATATCAATGTCAATAATAAAGATTTATAAACACAATCAAATTTATGAAAAAAAATATTATCATCATTGGCCATGGAAGACCTCCATAGTAGAAAAAAAACTACAATAGACATAGTAAATGACATATCCATACCCTATAGCTCCACATTATCGAGTCTAATCTAGAAATTTTGTCTATAGAGGGCTGAACTATCGAAGTTCTTAGTGTAATTGATCCAGGTGGATATTGGTGGCCACCCACCTATTCCAGCTGGCTCCTCGTGTCCATTTTTTATTCATCATGTCTTTCTGTACTTCTTTATAATTGTGAGTTCTACACTTCTGCGGCTGTCTGAAGCCTCACACATTCTCCAGGTGGATATGGGTGGCCTCTCACCTAATCCGACTTTCTTATTTTGTATGTTTTCATGTGAGCACATCTTACTGTACTTCCAGGGCTATTTTGAGGCCCTAAACGCTATTTTTTTTTGGCTTTCCACAATCAAACTATAAATAGAGTTGGAGCCTGATGGTGAAATGTGAAGTTCTTTGAAATACCTTTCCAATGGGCTATCACATGCCTAAAATGAAGGTCGTATGAAAAATTTACGACCCTAGGAAGTTGAGGTACCAAATTACACCAACTTACCCATAGGGCCCACATGAATTTTGGTGTTTCACCTTCTAGGGTTAGGTTTTTGGATGTCTAGGGTTTTGACATTCATGAGTAATATGAAAAGGGCCTCTAGAGACTCATTGTAATCCATTATTCTCAGACGGATGTGCATAGCAGCCACATCTCTTCTCAGAGATAACTACCACCATTCGAGCAAGTTCCAGTTCCGCAGTTTTACAGTTTCAACCTATTTCATTTTTTAATAGAAGATATTGTTCACTGGATATTTCTGTTATTCTTCCTATCTTCGTGTTTTTTGTATTCATTATGTTAATCAATTCATTCCTCTCCTAAATCTAGATCAATGGTATTAGAGCGGTCTGGTCTTCATTTATTTTTCTTCATGCATGTCTCCGACAAGGTTTGGGTACAAGAAGTTAGGACTTGAACCAATCGAGCTATTACCAAATCAATCGTGCCAAGCCCGACAACAACCCATGGGAGATGAAAATAAAGATGATGGAGTAGGAGATCCTATTAAATTGTTGCTCAAGGAAGCCCTCGAGCAACAAAGGAACGAAATGATGAACAACTTCGCGCAGATCCTTCAACAGTTGCCCACGGGAGAAGCATCTTCATCAAGATAAACCCCCTTCAAGGTACAGGTAAATTTTGATATTCCATTACTTGAAGGATTGATAGATGCAGATGCTATAGATAAATGGTTGAATCTGCTTGAAGGATATTTTTCGGTCCACAACTTTTTCGATAAGGAAAAGATCACTTTTGCACTCCTCAAGGTCATTCCCCATGTTAAAGACTGGTGGAATACTTACTCTGAGCAAAGGGCCATGGAGGAATCTGGAATTTTTGTGGTGGCCCCTACATTTGATTCCTTCCGAGATGTCATTAAAGAACACTACTACCCTGTTGGAAGCTATGAGGACCAATACACTAGATGGACCACCCTACGTCAAGAAAGGGATCAGATAGTACCAGAATTCACCAATATTTCCATACCCTATGCACCAAATTGGGTATCAAATATTCTGAGCATCATCTAGTGCTTAAATACCGTGATTGTTTGCATAGATACATTCAAATAGAAATGGATTTCCTAGACATCGCCTCATTGGGCACAACTTATAGATATGCTGTCAAGATCGAGCATAAATTTAAGAAGAAACAACGAGAGTTTGGATCTGCAAATCCCTCACAACCGAAGTAGGGAAAATTCAACCCCAACCCACAAAGCAAGGGACCAAGTCGAGATGGCCTCCCTCAAGACAATCCATCCAAGCCTCAACACAAGAAGGGCAACGAGAAGATGAAGAAGGACATGGGAAAATGTTTCCCTATGGGAGCCCGATTGTGTTGGTGCAGAAGAAGGATGGGACTTGGAGACTTTGCATTGACTATCGGGCACTGAACAAGGTCACTGTCTGGAATAGGTACCCGATCCCACGGATTGATGACCTTCTAGACCAACTCAAGGGGGCGAAATATTTCAGCAAGATCGACTTGAAGTCTAGGTATCACTAGGTACCAATCGAACCCTCTGATGTGTGGATGTAGGGACCATAAAATACAAAATTTGATATAATTTAAGATATAATTCCTTTCAATTTACATAAATAATTCAACCACCAACATATAAGCAAAATATTCGGCAGAGATTAAAATCTATCTACAACATGAAATAACTCAGCCATTCATAATTAAAAATACCTGCTTCTGATGCTAAATCCCACTACTTGGGTTGGTCCAATGATGAAGTTGAAACTATGTCAAACACTGCCCAAAACTGTTTTTCCTCCCTGCCAGCTAGGAGTAGCCTGTTTGGCTCCCTAGCTCCAGGATACCGTAAGGATATCCTGTCCCCTGTGCCCAAAACCCCCAACAAACCGGTGCCCCCTGCTTCTAGTTCAACAAAAACCCATAAAACAAACTCCCCACACCAGAAAAATAAGCACCTCAGACATACAGTCTTTCCCCCTTCCAATA
>SNQJ01S0298571.1:0-10447 GCA_010110895.2 Picea sitchensis
CCCCCTCTCAGTAATCCAACAAGCCTGGGGTATAAACGAATCGATTCAATCTGATCCACAATCGAATTGTGGTAATATTTATAAAAAGAGATGATATGTCGCATGGCGTGTACCTTAATAGCCTCCTTCCCCATATGCACATGATCATAATCATCCTTTACTTCCCATAGGTGTTTTTTGTTTCTCCTAAAGCTCGCAAACCCATGAAAAAAATTGTATTCTTGTCACCCAATCGGATCCAAATAGCCCTGCTATTTTGGCGCCATAAATCCTCCTCAGCCATTAACATCCTATTCCTTTCATTCTCAAGTAATTTCAAGTGATTAAGAGGCTCAGTCGTTGTTGGAAAATCCAGACTCTCTTTGATAAGAGTAACAATTTCATTTTCTATCTGATTAAAATTATGTTGTTCTCTTTTCTTTTTAACCGCTGTCCACTTTCTCACCCTATCTTTTAGAGTACTTAACTTCCCAATTAATCTAGATTGTTCCCCAGCTCCTGTAAAATCCTGCTGTGCATTCCACACTTCTCTTACCAGATCACCAAAAATATTATCTTTTAACAGAGCCGCATTAAAATTGAATGGATAGTATGCGAACTTGATACCATAATCCAACTGAAAAAAGACTGGTGCATGGTCAAAAATGTAAGGATGATCGAACCAAGATCTAAAAAAATTCGATTCATTTAGAAGCTCTGTAGAAACGTAAACCCTATCTAACAGTTTTTGAATACCATCCGCCTCGAATCTGCAGTTGCGCCAAGTTGGTGCCACCTCAGTAGGCTTAACATCAATCAAATGATGTCTCAAAAACATATCTCTGAAGAAGGCCGCCTGAGAATCTATCAAGGTCGATACTCCCCAGACTTCATCAAGAACAGTAGAAAAAATTAAATATCCCTCTATGATAAGATTACTTAGATCAAGAAGTCCCTTCGCTTCCAATTTTTCCCAGAACAATCTGCGGCCTGAACACGGGCCATAAACATTTATCAAGCTAATCCTTCTTTTTCCAGGGATATAAAAACCTGTAAATAAAATGTCACCATCACATAATTATGGTTGAAGGTCCGCTATATTGGGATTCCATGCCGCCAAAATACCTCCCGACTTCCCCACAGAGCTCACAACAATGTACATCCATGGGGGACACAAAGAAAGTATAAACTTTCTAGCTTTGCCTTCATCAACAAGGGTCTCCTGAAGAAAGATAATGTATATATTTGTGGTAGATAATAACCATTTCATGGAGGAAATTTTTAGGGGGGGGGGGCACCCCTCTAATATTTAGGGTGAGGAGGATCATGAATTAGCCCTGGACAGGGCTTTCATGCCTCTAAGTGCCCCCAAATTCAAAGTTGATGTAGTAGGTTTATCTAAAGAAGAAGAGCCAAGCTCTTGTTTCTTCCGAGCACTCATAGTTTTAATAGGAGATACTTCAGAAGCTAGACCACTAGACCAGGCCAACTTACTAACAAGGTCTGGTCTTTCAGAAATCAAATCACCACTGGAGTTACAACTAAAGTTAAGATAAGCGGTTGATCACCAAAAATTCTAAAGAGGAACCAACCCGGTATTCTTCCGTAGAGTAGGAACTAAAGACTCAGCCACATAAGGAACTAAAGACTCAACCAAAGACGGATCTGAAATGGGCAATGAAGGAGAAGGAATAGCCTAAGAAATCAAATCCATAGGTGATGGAACCATAGGATCTGAAGTCTCGGAAACAACAGAAACACTAGTAGGAAGAGGCAAAGTCTGATCAGGAATTCCTAAGGCCACACCCAAATCAGCTGATTCCATCCCCTTCTTATTAACAATCGACGAGACTGTATGTAATAATACAGAATTTTTAAATAAATCCCTTTCCCACAAAGTTAGATTAAAGAAAAGAGATGGACAATAAATTCTAATCTTACCAATGAGAGTATTTGTAGCGCCGACCTGCGGCTCATCCATACCCATTGTTTCACCACCTCCCAACGAACATTGTTCCTCCGAGCTTTCCTCGATATAATTCAAGTCCTTTTAACTAGGATACTGATCAAATTCCTCCTCGGAGAGGCCAAGATCAATATGACAATCCTTCCTCAAATGTCTCGTTCGCCCGCAGGAGGTACATCTAAATCGAAAACTGATATAATCTAGATGTTGAACCGAAACATGGCCTCTCCACTTCAGTTCAATGGAATCCATCAATCCAGCATGTAGGTCCAATTCAACTGAAACTCGTGCTAGACATTTGTCTGTTGAAAGTAGACCAGCTTCATCAACTTTCAGGAAACAACCAAGTAGATTACCGATATCCGTTAGCACTGGTATATTCCAGAGATTTAAGGGCAACCCTGGCAACAACACCCAAACATGCATGAAACTGAAATACTCAGTTGCTGGGTCAAACCCTGTCCTTCATCTTTTCAACATTAAGATGTCGCCCTTATAATCCCAAAAAAAAATTAAAATGATCTCAGCATCCTCAGGAGTTTTAAAGAGCAGACTGAACCATCCACTTGGTAGAGTCATAAAGGTTGGAATATATCCTAACTGAGGTTTCTAGACCTCCTTCATCCAGTCTGTGAAGGTAATATTACACTTATGTTTAGAAGAAAATTTTCCTACTAGGGCGCACAATGAAAGTTGACACGTCTCCTCAAGCCCGACATCCATACCAATGACTAGACGACATCGTGTTTTCTTTGGCTTCCGGGCTTTTGCCTCCTTCCTTGTTCTAGAATCCTTTAAAATCACTGGTCCTCTTCGAGTGTAGGCCGAAGATGGACCCTTAGCAATCCTTGTGTTTACCAGATTTGTGGCACTTCCAATCTTGGTACCTGTAACAAATTCCTCACCACAAAGTGCCTGATTAGAAATCGCAGATAGACCTCCTTCATAATCGAAATGTGTTTTTTTAAAAACAACACTGCCAGTGTATGTTTTACTAGGTATACTTGGTGAATATGTATCTGGAAATGTCTTTTCCAAGGGAGTTAAATGGTTAATTGAATCCCTCTAACCAGCCTTAATACCACATAGCTCATCTACAGTCTTGAAAAGACCATCCTGGTCCCATTCCTCCTTGTATGATGCACCTAGAAAACCATTGTCCTCAAACTCCATCCTAAGAGATTGCCACCTTATCAGTTCTCTACCAACTATGAATCTACAGTCCAATCACGAATCATGGGCCCCTACCTCCAAGTATTCCCGTGAACTGAGGAAATTATGGCTTATAAAGAAGCCAACTTATCACATTAAGTATGAAGACAGACAAAATAAAGAACTATCTCTGGACCCCTCAGAGATTATACTGTGAGGGTACCTTCAAAAAGAACCCAGGCACAAAGAGACATATCGCCAGAGATAGAGGAAATAACTCAAGGTTCCCCCAAGTGAGCAGGCTATGAAAAATGAAAAAAACCGAGACCTGAGGACTGGCCTTCAAAACTAGAAGAGTCCACTCAAGACTCCCCACAAAAACAGGCCTAGTAGAACGCCAAAAACAGAGATAACCAGTTACTAAAATCAGAAATCCTCCATGAAAGACAGCATAACAAGAGAAAAACTACTAAATCGGGTATCCCTCCAAAAAGCAAATTCAAAAAACCCCCCTCCATCCTCCTCCTCTGACTTTTAAAGAGTTCATACACTTTATAAAAGTCTTTAAGTTCTAATAATAAATTTATAAAAAAATGGTAGAAGGAAAAAGATATCATCTACAATGTGAAAAGAGTTCATGTTAGTGTCTCAACAACAATCTCTATTTTATGAATACTTAGTACATGTCATTCAAAACATCATCCATTATACACTTATAACTTTTTAGGACCAAGCTTTGGAATTTAGAATAGCTTCGAGAATGATAAAAAATATAATCTTGTACACCTGCACCATCCATTGTACACTTGTATTTTTTTTAGGACCAAGTCTTGGAGTTTGCATTAGCTTGTTGAGCGAGTACCAAAATGAGTAATAAGACATTCCCCAATTTGAATGACCACTTACACTGAAAAAATACATGGTGGAATGAATGCATCTCTAGCCAATAGTGTAGTAAGGTAAGATTACCATGCTTGTCAGCCGATGGGAAAGAAAGAAAGTACATGCCAGCGTAGCAAGGACAATACCCCTTGATCCTCTTGTTGTCACAATGTGTTTACCTCTTAAGCTTGGAACCCTCTGGCCTCTCTTCTTCCCAAAGATCATAAAACAGATAATGTTGATTGGTATACATATCACTATTATGAGTCAAGCATCCATTTCTTGTTGTATTCGACTTGTGTGTAATGTGGTTATAATCCATAGAGAACAAATTAATAGCTAAAACAAAACCAATGCTTTGTGCATATACTAGGTAGCTGGTAAGACTTTCCTAGTGATTGAAACATTATGCTTTCTTGTGTAATTTACCTCAAGTTTGGTATTCGTCCCATGGTTGATCAATTCAGGGGTCATAAAAAGGAAGGGGGCCATTCAATTTCTCACATGGTGCTTGGTAAGTTATAGATGTTCCCAACCTACATGTACATAACTTCATATAAAACATAAAGAAGTATGTATATTGCATAAACATATTTTCCATGCATGATACGTTGGGTGTCATAATCCTTAATATGTAGAAAAATGAAGATATTAACATAAATTGGCAACAACAACTGGTAAGGAAGTTTTTATTCTATAATATTTTCCTTATTTTGATCATTTTTTTAATGAAAACCATGGAAACACACATAGTGTAACTCAAAGAGGATTAGAGAAAAACAATTTTTTACTATAAACGTTACAAATTCCAACCTGTGTGACTACTTGATAGGATTTTTTTTTCGACAATTTATCTACAATGCACAAGCTTGGCAATTACAATTTCACAAGGTACTATCCTTTCTATTTCTTGTTGTCTGTTATATAATTGCATACTTTTGAAATCATGGTTGATGGTAGAGGTTGCATATCTGATCCAAATTTAGGAGCGGAACGAACTGATTAACAGACTGAATACAACCCTCGAAGTACAACAAGATGTGCTGACATGAAAACATACAAAATAAGCTAGTTGGATTAGGCGAGAGGCCACCTGTATCCACCTGGAGAATGTGTGAGGCTTCAGATAGCCCCAGAAGTGTAGAACTCACAATTATAAAATAGTACAAAAAGACGTGCTAAATAAAAAATGGACACGAGGAGCCAGTTGGAATAGGTGGGTGGCCACCAATATCCACATGGATCAATCCTCCCCCTTTAGGAATCAATGGTTTCCATTGCATTGAGTTCCCCCATCAGGTGAGGAAATTTCTACTGGATTTGGACCCGGGTGAGCCACTTTCCTTGGTGTAGGAGTTTCCCTGCCTTGACAACCCGATAAAGTTGGATCCACTGCCAGCGAGTGCCCTTGACCTGTGTGTCCACTATCTGATCGGTGGATGCTTTTTCCATGCAGTCATGGTTGAGCTATGTTGGTGTCAGTTGTTCGACGATCTCATAGGTGTCTAATAATGGTGAAAAATATGGCTGAAGGAGGTCCACATTGAATACTGGATGCAAACCAAGGAAGGGTGGAGTGTTGAGCTCAAAAGCGTTGCTACCCATAGCCTTGGAAATAGTGTAAGGCCCATAACGAAGTGGTTGAAGCTTCTGATGGGTCCCAGTGAGATGCTCCTTTTGAAAATGTAACCAAACTTTGTCACCAACCTGAAACTGGTGTGGTACCCTATGTTTATCATGGCGTTGCTTGTACTTAGCATTAGATTTCTGCAAAATCTCCTGGACCTGTTGGCAGATGTGTTGAATCTTCTCAATGAATTTGGTGGCTTTGTCAATCACAGACTGATAATGGGAAGAGGTTGTCTGTGTGGTGGCAAGAGGAAGTGCAACACCAATGGGTCCCAAGGGTTGGAATCCCAGACCCACCTGAAATGGGCTATGACCGGTGGAACTATGGAGAGCCCTGTTGTAACCGTGTTGGACATATGGGAGACTCTCGTCCCATGTACGGGGATGCTTAGAATTTTACATGCACAGGATGTGCACAATCATCTGATTGACAACCTCAGTTTGGCCATCGATTTGGGGGTGGAAAGAAGTGGATTTTGTGAGCTTGGTGTCCAACAGAGATCAAAGAATCAAACAAAAAGTGTTGAGGAACATGTTGTCTCGGTCAGAGATGATGGTTTGTGGTATCCCAAAGTGAACCCAAACTCGTTCGAAGAAGATATTGGCAGTATATGCCACTATGACATTCTTCTTATAGGCTGTGAGGATGGCCATATTTGAAAATCGATCAACGACCAAAAACACGCATTCATTTTCATGCTTGGTCGAAAACAAACTAGACATGTAATCCATGGAGATGGATTCCCACGGCTTCTCAGGAATAGGAAGAGGGGTGTATAAGCCTTGCTTTTTGATGGTTGGCTTGGAAATGGTGCAAGCAGTGAAAGATTTGATATACTTGTTGACTTCCTGTCGAATTTTTGGCCAATAAAAATGTTTATGAAGAATGACCACAGTTTTCTCTACGCCAAAATGTCTTGCCACTCGACTGTAGTGGGCTTCCTAAATCATCTTTGCATGTTTGCTTGTAGGAACACATAGATGGACCAGATGGCATAAGAGTCCGTCTTGAATGTGAAAATCAGTGGCAGTGGCGCATGTTCCCAAGAGTTGATATGTGGTGGCGAAGTCCGGATCTTGCTGGTAAAGTTGGGGCCACTTCAATGTTTCATGTCCACAGGAATGGAGCACAGTGGTGAGTGCAGCCACATGAGGCCGACTAAGGCAGTCAATGACATAATTTGAGATACATTTCTTATACTTGATGTTGATATGGAACTGCTGCAGGTAGGTGGACCACTTATTATGGCGGTCATTTTGGAATTTCCCCTATGTCTATATGAACTGCAGAGGCTTGTGATCAATGTGTATGATCGTCTCTTTCCCCAGAATGTAACGTTTCCATTGAAAACAGGCTTGTACAATGGAATACATTTCCTTATCATAGGTGGGGTATTTTCGGACAGTATCAGAGAGTGTCTCACTATGGTATTCCACCGGATGCCCATGCTGAGTGAGAATTGTGCCCACAACATAGTCAGATGCATCAACAGCTGAGGCAGTCAATGACATAATTTGAGATACATTTCTTATACTTGATGTTGATATGGAACTGCTATAGGTAGGTGGACCACTTATTATGGCGGTCATTCTGGAATTTCCCCTTTGTCTGTATGAACTGCAGAGGCTTGTGATCAATGTGTATGATCGTCTCTTTCCCCAGAATGTAATGTTTCCATTGACAACAGGCTTGTACAATGGAATACATCTCCTTGTCATAGCTGGGGTATTTTTGGACAGTATCGGAGAGTGTCTCACTATGGTATTCCACTGGATGCCTATGCAAAGTGAGAATTGCACCCACAACATAGTCAGATGCATCAATCTCAATCTCGAATGGTTGTTGCAGATCGGGCAAGGAGAGTACTAGAGATGAGCACAAATGATGTTTTAGATCTTCGAATGCTCGTTGCTGCTCCTTCCCCCACACAAACTTGGCCCTACCACCGCCCTTGGTCACTTCGTTGAGGGCCCATGAAATATGGGATAATCCCAATACGAACCGTCGGTAAAAATTGGCTAGTCCCAAGAAGCTTCGAAGCTCGGTCAGTGTGGTCGGGGCTGGCCAGTCACATGTGACTTGGATCTTAGCTGGATCAACATGTACCCCATGCTCATCAACAATGTAGCCCAGGTATTGGACCATGTTCATGCCAAAATAACATTTTTCCAAGTTGGCATAAAGCTTGTGCTGTCGCGGAGTGCTCAAAACATGGTGAATATGCAGCATGTGCTCCTCTCATGTTCTACTAAAGATGAGGATGTCATCCAAATATACTACCACAAAGGAGTTGGTGAAGGGTCTAAATACATCGTCCATGAACCTCATGAAAGTGGCCGGTGCATTTGTTAATCCAAAGGGCATGACTAGCCATTCATAGAGACCTTCTTTAGACTTGAAGGTTGTCTTCCAGACATTAGTTGGTTCGATGAGAACCTAGTGGTGGCGAGACTTTAGGTCAATCTTGCTGAAGAACTTTTCCCCCTTGAGTTGGTCAAGAAGATCATCAATCCTAGGAATGGGGTAATGGTTCTTGACTATGATTTTTTTTAAGGCTTTGTAATCAATGCAGAGTCATCAAGTCTCGTCCTTCTTTTGCACCAGTACAATCGGGCTTCCACAAGGGGAGGAGTTGGGTCTGATGTGCCCCTTTTGAAGAAGCTCTTGGATCTGACGCCTGATTTCGTCATTCTCCATCAGCGAGCACCGATAGACTAGTCCATTAGGTAGAGGTGCGTCGGGGGTCAGATCAATTGGATGCTTGACTTGGCAATGTGTCAGTACCCCTGTAGGTGAGACAAAGATGTCTCTGTATTCTTCCACGATCCCGTCCACTTGCTTATGCTACAAAGAGAGGCATTGTTTAGAGGCCAGGGATGTGGTGGAAACCTTCTACTTACTGTGAGCACGGATCACAAAGAAGACGAACTTCCCGATCTGTGAAATGACCTTACTGCATTGCTTAGCAGAGATTAAAGAAACAGTAGTAGACAGTGCCACCTCTGGGATCCTGTATAATTGTCTACCCAAAGTAATAATAACACTATGGGGTTTAGACTCATACACAACATGACGCTTCTACAAATATGGTTTTCCTAAAAGAACATCACAAACTTCAAGGGGAGCAATATCACATAGTACCTCATCTTTGGAAGGCTTGACACTGTAGGGCAGACGACATTGTTGCCAGACATGAAGATCTCTTCCTTGACAAAGCCAGTTGATGGTGTAGGGCTGCGGGTGCGGTGTCATTGGAAGGTTCAAATACTTGATGACCTCTGTTGAAAGAAGTTTCTTCTGACTACCATTGTCGATAATGAAATGAATCAGAGCCCCCTTGACCCACATCTGCGAGTGAAAGAGGCATTTCCCTTCCTCTGGTTCTTCTGGTTCGCTTAGCCAGACTTTAGTGGTAGCGACCGTGGCACTGGGTTCAACATCGATAATCCACTTCCCTCCTTCAGGATTTGACTTGGAATCAGAATCGGCCTCTGACTCAGAATCCTTCATCTCAACCACGAGGGATTGCTTGGAGCGACATTCGTTAGTGTTGTGCCAAGGACTTTTATGGTACTCACACCATTTTCCTGTGTCCTTCTTCGTCTTCTCGTTGCCCTTCTTGTGTTGCGGCTTGGATGGATTGTCCTAAGGGTGGCCATCTCAACTTGGTCCCTTGTTATGTGGGTTGGGGTTTGCTTTGCCCTACTTCGGTTGTGAGGGGTTTGCAGATCCAAACTCTCATCGTTTTTGCTCAATCTTGATAGTGTATCTATAAGTCGTGCCCAATGAGGCGATGTCCAAGAAATCCATTTCTATTTGAATGTATCTATGCAAACAACCACGGTATTTGAGCACCAAATGACGCTCAGAATCTTTGATACCCAATTTGGTGCGTAGGGTATGGAAAATATTAGTGAATTTTGGTATTGTCTGGTCCCTTTCTTGACGTATGGTGGTCCATCTAATGTATTGGTCCTCTTAGCTTCCAACATGGTAGTATTGTTCTTTAATGGCGTCCCGGAAGGAATCCCATGTAGGGGCCACTACAAAAATTGCAGATTCCTCCACGACCCTTTACTCAGAGTAAGTATCCCACCAGTATTTAACATGGGGAACAACCTTGAGGAGTGAAAAAGTGATATTTTCCCTATCGGAAAAATTGTGGACCGAAAAATATCCTTCGAGCAGATTCAACCATTTATCTACAACATCCGCATCTATCAGTCCTTCAAATAATGGAATATAAAAATTTACCTGTACCTTGAAGGGGGTTGCATGGCCGCTTAATGAAGATGCTTCTCCCGTGGGCAACCTGTTGGTTGTGGAGCCTGATTATCTTTCTGATTTATAGGTCTTTTACTTTCATTCGTGTTTATACCCCATGAAGTATTTACACCCCAGAAGTATGTACACTCTTCCACGCGGGGGAGTGCAGAGGGGGGGTACCCCCTCTGTGGGGTCCGGGGGGGATATCCCCCCAACTAGGGGGTCTGGGGGCAAGCAGGCCCCCAACGGGGGTTCGGGGGTGAAGCCCCCGAAGAAAAAATTGCTTATAAAAGTATATTGTAATTTCATTGTAAATATGGACCGTTCATTATAAGGTCGCAAATCTAACGGTAGAGATGATGTTATGGTTTTTTGCCCTAGAAGGCAACCCTGTTTTATGAGGGAAATGTATTGCGGCTATGGTTGATGGTGAATATTGTATTCTGAGAGAGGAGACTGTGAGAGAAAGAAGAGGAAGTTACAACGGGTTTTACTGTAGGTTGTATCCCTTCATTTGCTGGATAATAATAAAGGAAGGACCTGGCAATCTCTCTGGTGGACGTAGCCCACAC
>SNQJ01S0298572.1:0-10447 GCA_010110895.2 Picea sitchensis
CTCTCTTATGCTCTAGTCTGGGTTAGAAATCCAAATCTTCCCTTGAATTTTTTAGGTGAATCTTCTCTTAAATCTATTGGATCAACATTAGGGAAGTATCATTTTGCAAGTAAAGAAATTGAAATTCACAACATAATCTCATATGATAGAATTGGTGTGGAAATGGAATTTAGTAAAGGTTTCCAACATAAATTATTTTGACCTACAAAAACTACTCATTGACCCAAAATATGGACTATGAAAAAATTTCCTTGCGATGTAGGGATTATTTTGAAACATGGCATACAGAAAATTAATGTGCTAAGGGAAGCAAGAAGGATGGGAAGCACCAACATAAATAAACCGAGTGGGATGGCTCCAATGAATATCACCAACTAATTATAAAAACTAGCTGAAAATATTTTCAAGACCCAAATTCTTCTAATCATTACTCTTCCACATATAAATATCTGATGCCTCATTCCAAAGGTGTGTCTACTTAGGAAACTCCCCTAAATCAATCAGATCTAACCCCCCAATTGAATAATAAGGTTTCATATTATCTTAATATAGGAATAGAAATCAAGGCTCTCCCCATCTCTCATCCTTTAGCAAGTTGGGAATATTAGGTTGATAATGACAAAGTGACAGAAATAAAGTCCTCCAGATAAGGATAATTTGGAGGTGGATGGACTAGAAATGACATCATCATTTGTCAAAGAAGTTTGGACAGTAGTCGAGAAGAAGAAAATTACTCCAACAATACTGCAGCCAGTGGTGACAAGAAGTCAATCCAAAAATCAAATATAATCATGCAATGCATTTTCTGATTATTAGACCATCAATTTTTCAAAATTTGTTTAAGTAAGGACTTATGGAATGTATTTTTTTTGGATATCTAGAAATATAGACAAGTGCATTTTGAATTTGGGTTGATAATCTATAGTATTAAGCTTTGGATATTTCTACTATATACTTTCCCTTGAGTTAGTTGATACTTTTATAAATACAATATTAACCATTTTTGTTTAAAAAAACTTAGGTATCAATACATTAATAAAGTATTAATATATTAATAATACAATACATTAATAATATTTTATTAATGTACTAATACATTAACAATACATTATTCCTTTAAAGTATTATATATTTTATTAATACATTAATAAAATATTAAAGCATTATTAATTAATATATTAATAAAGCATTAATACATTAATGAGGTATTAAAACACTAATACTACATTAACAAAGTAACAATACATTAATAATAATACCCATGCAAGACCATTAATGTAATTAATGTAATAATGTATTAATGGATGACCACGATTGACTATGGTTGATCAAGACTATGATTGGTGATTCATGAGCATCGTCAACAAGGCACAAGTAGAGGACAACTCAGCATTAGCGTGTATTTTGAAGTGATGATTTTGAATTTAAGAAGGCATATCATGAAAATATCCTGAAAAGATTGTAATTTAAGAACATCATAAATGATTAGAGGTTGAACGATCGCATGAGATCGATAGCGAGTGTATTTTATTTTAATGTAGTAGCTTGGAGTATAGATTCAAAGTGTTTTCTCTTATATGTCTGCCACAAACATTTATTGTAATAAATCTTTAGTAGTTTAATTCTTTTATTTCGATAAGATAACACTAAGGTAGTCCGAGGGAAACAATCTATGAACCCTCTTGTATAAATAAATGTGTTGTTTCCCAAATGAGGTTGTTTCCATTGAGAGCCAATGAGAGTTATAGATTTGTTGAAGAGCATTGTATGAATCCATGTACATATCCTTTGAATGAATATAACAGAGAAGCATTGATCCAAATGTTTGGTGTTGAATTTACTATGTCTATTTGAATGAATGAATAATAAGATTTATGTTAATTGCAATTCTCTGTTATTACTTGTTCTTATGTTATGAATGCATTTACATGGTTGAATGCATGAATCTATGAGATATTAGATAAGTTTCAATTGTTTCTCTTCTACAAGCAAGTGTAAGGAGTGCATAAGTGTCTACAAGGTGTGTGTTGACGAAGTCTATTTTGACTCAGAAGCTCAAAAGAGAAAAGGTGAAACCTTTTTTTGCAAAAAGTACATAAGTGTCCACAAGGTGTGCATTGACAGAGTCTCTTTTGACTCAAAAATTTCAAGAGAAATAGCTTGAAAGTGAGCGTAGGCGGAAATTCACTCAGAGTCATATTCTTCAAGAGGAACAATTGAGTCGTGGAAGGACTACTGCAAGGAGTGCACAGTCACCATCAAGAGTCAAGTTGAAGGAGTTTTGTCACAAGGTTTGCACAGAGTCGATAATTGGCTAAGTATCGAAAATCATCATTCTGAGAGGTTTAGAGTGTCGAGAAGGAACAAGTCCAAGAAGATAACTTGGAGATTTTTATGAAAGGAGTGCATATTGTTTGCAAGGAATGCATGAAAAATTATTTTGACTCATAAGCTCAGAGAGACTAACTTAAAAGTATTTGCAGAAGAGTGTGAAGAATTGTTGCAAGGTGTGCACAGTCGTCCACAAAAAATCTAAGTTGTGGAGGGAAACCTATTGCAAGGCATGCAAAGGGTCAGATTCGACTAAGTGTCTAAGAATATACTCTAAGGAGTGAAAGTTCAAGAGAAGAACAATCTCATAAGAGGTAATGGAGAGAATTCTTCAATAGGGAGGAGTCCTTAAAGATTATCCAAATTAATGAGCAATATCTATCTAGGAGGGAGCGAGATCATTCTAGAAAATCAGATCTAGGAGAGTGGCACAGAGGTTAGCCATAGAGTCTTTCGACACTTCATGGTTTAGAGGCATAGAAGTGTTGTAAGAGTGGGGGTCGCGAAATCGCGAGGTCGCAAAAGTTATTCTAACAGTTGGCTGTTAGGAGGATATCTGGAAGTGGATTAGAGAGTTTGGAAGGTAGAGTATGGAGAATTTGTGTGGAGAAAGTGTAATATTTGTGAAGTTGTGAAGGCCAGAGTGAATCTAGACCGTCGGATCCAGAAGGACACGTGGTAGAGATCTGTGTGTTTCGGCGGAAACAAATTTTAGAAGAAAGGGAGGGTCAAAGTTGAAAACTGTCGAAGCCCAAAGTTAAGAACGGATTTGGCCTGAGGTTATAGCCCATGGTCTTATGAGAATAATATCCTATCGAGTAGAGGTAGCGCTCGCCAGTTAAATTTACCAGAGGCGTAAGAAAATGGTTTTGCGGATAATTCAAACCTGCAAGGTATCAAATCGTGGGCTTGTGTATCATTTGTTTCAAGGTCTAAAGGAGGCCCGAAGATCTGATTCAGTTCAGGTATTTGAATATCCTTGACCAAGATATCGTAGAATCCCCAAGACGGAAGGGGGGGTTGCATCAAGTGGTATCAGAGTATAAATTTTCTTCCAGACAACATGAAAAGGAGAGAGGAGACAAAGATGTATCCTGATATCATCAAGTGGCATCAGATACATCAAGTGGTAGCTATGTAAAGGATAAATTTAAACACAATGTCGCCTAGAATACGTGTAGAGCCACCTGTAGAAAATGAAGCTATGGAAAGGGAGATGCGAGAAGTTCGTGAAAGGTTGGATGCTATGGAAACCGCGCAAAGGAGAGGACCTGATGTTGGAGACATCAGTGATGCATAATGTGAAGAGAGGGAAGTTGAAGAAGATATAGTAGAGGATGCTACGGAGTAACGCTTGCTAAAAGTGGTTTTTAAATTTGGAGCTAGAGAAAATATAGACATCCCTATGTATGAAGGAAATTTAGATGCTGAAGAATTGTTGGATTGGATAAGATCCATGGAAAAGTAATTCGACTATGAGGATGTCGATGAGGATAAAAAGGTAAAGCATGTTGTCACCAGGTTAAAAGGACATGCAACACTATGGTGGGATGAACTGCAGGTTGACAAAGATGCAAAGGTAAGAAAAAGATTAAGAGTTGGGATATAATGGTAGCCAAATTGAAATCTAAATTCATACCCAAGGATTATTAGACAAATATGTTCAGGAAGTTGGAGAACTTGAGATAGAAGGGAATGACAGTGAAAGAGTACACAGAGGAGTTCTACAAGATGAACATCATGGTTGGACAGAGAGAAAGAGATGGTGAAAAGGTTTCCAGGTATATAAATGGCCTGAGATATTAAATCCAAGATGAAATCAAAATGATGAAAGTAAGGACAATGGAGGATGCTTATCATATTTCTCTAAAAGATGAATAAAATTTGGCCAGGAAGTAGAGTCAACGAACCAGATGAGAATTCTAAACAGAAGTAAGGGAATTGCCCATGACAAGGAACAAAATCCCAAAGGTGAGACTGAAAAATCACATAGTCATCCAAACAGAGGAGGAAGTTCCCAAGGGAGAAAGAGTGGTGGATGAAATTATTTTCCTCGAGGAAGAGGAAGAGGTGGAGGAGGAGAAGTGAAGTGATATTCCTATGGAAAGACAGGACACATGTCTTGGGAATGCCCCGAGAGAAAGAAAGAAGGAGGTGAAGCTCACATTTAGGAAGCACAGAAGCGGAATGTTGAAGCAAAAGGTGAAGAATATGGAATATATTTGATGATGAAGAAGGTTCTCTTGAAGCCAAAGCTAGAGGTTGAAAAACCAATGCAAAGGAAGAGTTTGTTCAGAACAACTTGCAATACTAAGGACAGATTATGCAAGGTGATAATTGATAGTGGGAGCACAGATAACTTAGTATCCATAGAGATGGTGGATAAATTGGAGCTGGAGACAAATTAACATCCAAGTCCATATAGAGTCTCATGGCTACAGAAAGGTCACCAGGTAATGGTAACTAAAAAATGCCTAGTTTTATTTAAGATAGGAGGTTATAGATATGCGCTTTTTTGTGATGTGATTTCAATGTATGTATGTCATGTTTTGTTGGGGAGACCATGGAAGTTTGATAGGAATGTCATTCATGATGGGATAAAAAATACTTATACTTCAGAGAAGAATGGTAGGACATACATGTTATTGCCAATAGAGGAAAATAAAGTGAAGGAAGAAGCCAACACACGTATACTTCTCATGAGTGGGAAGGAACTCCTGAGTGAATTTAAGAAGGAACAGGGGATGCAGTTTGTTGTGGTGAGGAAATCAAGAGTTATCCTTACAAGTACTTCTATGGAGGATCTGCCTGAAGAAATTCAGGAGTTGTTGGATACTTTTGCTGACATAGTAGTGGATGCGTTATTGGGCTCATTGTCACCTATCAAAAGTATCAACCATCATATTGATATAATAATAGGAGAGAATTTGTCGAACAAAGAAACATATAGATTGACACCTCAGGAGAATGAAGAGGTAAAGAGACAAGTCCATGATCTGATGGACAAAGGTTTAGTCAGAGAAAGATTGAGTCCATGCGCAATACCAACTGTGTTAAGTACAAAAAAAGATGGAGGGTGGAGAATGTGTACAGACTCAAAATCCATAAACAAGATCACCATCAGGTAAAAATTTCCTTTACCAAGGATGGATGACTTAATGTATTATTTGAGTGGAGAAAATCATTTTTCAAAGATAGATCTGAAAAGTGGATATCACCATATAAGAATGAGAGAAGGTGATGAATGGAATACAACCTTCAAAACAAATGAGGGGTTGTATGAATGGCTTGTTATTATGTTTGTCTTAAAAAAAACCTCGAGTACTTTTATGAGGTTGATGAATGAGGTCTTAAAAGATTTCATTGGTAAGTTTGTAATTGTATATCTAGATGATATACTAGTCTTTAGTAAAACTGAGGAAGAGCATTTGAGGCATTTAACATTGGTAATGAGAAGATTGCAGAAGGAGAAGATGCTAATAAATATGAAGAAATCATCTTTTATGAAGACATAACTCATTTATTTGGGTTTTTTTGTCTCTTTAAAGGAGTTGAAGATGGATCCAAAGAAGGTGAAATCAATAAGAGAATGGTCATCACCAAGGAGGATATTTGAGGTGAGAAGATTCCATGGATTAGAAGGTTTCTATTGGAAGTTCATTATAAATTTCAGTGGAATTTGTACACCGATGATAGATACAGAGAAGAAGAGACACAAGTATTTCAAATATACAAAAGAAGATGAGAAAGGTTTCAGGATATTAAAGGAGAATATAATAGAACAACTGATTCTGGTCTTGCCATATTTTAGGAAGACATTTCAAGTAAGATGTGATGCTTGTGGAGTTGCAATTGGAGCAGTCTTGAGCCTATATAATAGGCATGTTGCATATTTCAATGAGAAGTTGAATGAAACTAAGATAAAGTACTCCACATATGATAAACAATTTTATGCAATAATTCAAGACTTGAAGAAATGGAGGCACTGCCTTGTTCCAAAAGAGTTTGTTTTGTATAGAGATAATCAGGCTTTACAATTCATAACCAAAAAGGAGAAGTTAAATAAAATACATACTAAGTGGATAGAGTTTATGCAAAATTCCACTTTTGTCATTAAACATATTTCTGGTAATGCTGACAAATTTATTGATGCATTGAGTAGGAGATGTCTAATTCTGTAGGAATTTCAAGTAAAAACCTTAAGGAAATGTATTGTGATGACCCAGATTTTAAAGAAGCATATGAAGCATGTTCAAATCCTGTGATCAGAGACATAAGTGAGTGGACAGAGTATCTGATTCAAGATGGATTATTGTTTAAAGGTTTCCAGTTGTGCATACCAAACTGCTCAATGAGAGAAAATCTATTGAAGGAAAAACATAGTGGAGCTATAGTAGGACATTTTGGCCATGACAAGACATTTTCACAGTTGAAAAACTTCTACTATTGGCCAGGCATGAGGGAAGAAGTGAATAAGTTTGTAAACAGATGTAAAATTTGCCAGTATGCAAAAGGAAATAAGAAAAACACTGGACTGTATCAACCATTTCATATTCTAGTAGGCCTTGGGATGCAATAAGCATGGATTTCATGTTGGGATTGCCAAGGAAACAAAGAGGAAGTTATTCCATATTTTTGGTAGTTGATAGATTTTCAAAGATGGCACACTTTATCCTATGCCACAAAACTAATGATGCAACACACATTGAAAATTTGTTTTTCAAGGAAGTTGTGATACTTCATGGGTTGCCCAAGAGTATTGTTTCAGACAGAGATACCAAATTTGCTGGTCATTTCTGGAGAACGTTGTGGAAAAAACTGGGAACCAAACTATCTTTTAGTTATGCATGTCACCCTCAAACAGATGGACAAATTGAGGTGGTAAATCAGAGTTTAGGAGATTTGCTGAGGAGTTTGGTCATTGAACATCATAGCTAATGGGATCAAATTATAGAACAAGAAGAGTTTGCATACAATGATTCAATAAACAGGAGTATGGGAAAGATTCCATTCCAGATAGTATATGGGATGAATCCAAGAAGAGTATTAGAGTTGAGAAATCTGGAGAATAATGAATTTAGAAGAACTGGAGCAGAAGACTTATTTTCAGTATTTGGTAAAGTGGAAAGGAAGTCGGATAGAAGATGTCATTTGGGTAAATGAAGTAGATATCCAGAAGAATGGGAATTCAGTGCAAGAGATCATAGAAAAGAGTCCATAATTTTTTTTCCAAAGGAGTATGATGCATGAGCATCGCCAGCAAGGCACGGGTGGAGGAATACTCATCACTAACGTGTATCTTGAAGTGATGATTTTGAATATAAGAAGGCATATCATGGAAATATTCTGAAAAGATTGTAATTTAAGAACATCTTAAATGCTTAGAGGTTGAACGATCATATGAGATCGATAGGGAGTGTATTTTCTTTTAATGAAGTAGTTTGTAGTACAAATTCGAAGAATTTTCTCTTATATGTATGTCACAAACATTTATTGTAATAAATCCTTAGTAGTTGAATGTTTTTATTTTGATAATATAACACTAAGGTATTTGGAGTGAAAACCTCTATGAGCCCTGTTGTATAAATAAATGTGTTGTTTCCCAAATGAGGTTGTTTCCATTGAGAGCTACTGAGAGTTACAAAATTTCTGAAGATCATTGTATGCATCCATGTATAGATCATGTGAATGAATATAACATAGAAGCGTTGATCAAAATTTTTGGTGTTGTTACTATGTTTATATGAATGAATGAATGGTAGGCTTTTTGTTAATTGCAATTCTCTGTAATTACTTGTTCTTATGTTATGAATGCATTTACATGGTTGAATGTATGAATATATGAGATATTAGATAAGTTTCAATTGTTTCTCCTCTACCAGAAAGTGCAAGGAGTGCATAAGTGTCTGCAAGGTGTGCGTTGACAGAGTTTATTTCAACTCAGAAGATCATAAGAGATAACGTGAAACTTTTGGTTTCAAAAAGTGCATAAGTGTCTGCAAGGTGTGAGTTGACAGAGTCTCTTTTGACTCAAAAAGTTCAAGAGAGATAGCTTTAAAATGATCATAAGAATAAATGTGCTTAGAGTCATTGTTTAGGAAGAACAATTGAGTCAAGGAGGGACTGCTGCAAGGAAAGCACAATTTCCATCAAGAGTCAAGTTGAAGTAAGTTTGTCAAAAGGTGTGCGTAGAGTCACTATTTGGCTAAGTATCAGAGAAGTCATTCTGATATGTTCAGAGTGTCGAGAAGGAACAATTCAAAGAGAGATAACTTGGATATTTGTATGCAATGAGTTCATATTGTCTGAAGGGTATGCATGAAAGAATCTTTTGACTCATAAGCTCAGGAAGAGTAACTTTAAAGTATTTGCATAAGAGTGTGAAGAAATTTTGCAATGTGTGCATGGTTGTCCAGAAATAAGCTAAGTCATGGAGTAAAACCTATTGTAAGGCATGCACATGGTCAGATTCAACTAAGTCTCAAAGAAGATGCTCTAAAGAGTGAAATTTCAAGGGAATAAAAAGCTCAAAATTCTTCAATAGGGAGGAGTGAAATTTCAACGGAAGAAAAAGCTCATAATTCTTCAATAGGGAGGAGAACTTGAAAATTATCCAAATTAACGAGCAAGATTCATCCAAGAGGGAGTGGGATCATTCCAGACCATCATATCTAGGGTAGTGGCACTGAGGTTAGTTGTAGAGTCTTTCGTCACTTCATGGTTTGGAGGCATAGAAGTATTGTAAGAGTGGGGATCGTGAAGTCGCAAGGTCGCGAAAGTGATCCTAATTGTTGGTTGCGAGGAGGATATGTGGCAACGGATTAGAGAGTTTGGGAGGTAGAGTCCAGGGAGATTGCTTGGAGCAAGTGTAATCTTCGCAAAGTCGTGAAGGCCAGAGTGAATCTAGACCATCAGATCTAGAAGGACACGTGGTAGAGATCTATGTGTTTTGGCAAAAACACATTTTAGAAGAAAGCAAGGGTGGAAGTCACAGAACTATTGAAGCCCAAAGTTAAGAAGAGATTTGGCCCGAGGTTATATCTCGTGGTCATATGAGAAAAATATACTAGCCAGTAGAGATAACACCTGCTAGTTAAAGTTACTAGAGGCGCCAGAAAATGACTGTGTGGGTAATTCAAACCTGCGAGGTAACAAATCCGGGGCATGTGTATCATTTGTTTCAAGGTCTAGCGGAGGCTCGAAGAGACGATTCGGTTCAAGTATATGAACACCCTTGATCGGGAGGTCACAGAATCCCTAGGAGGGAAGGGGGGTTTACATAAATTGGTCATGGTTGACCATGGTTAATTATGGTATACTATGGTTGACCATGAGAATGACCATGGTTTACTATATTTGACCATGAGCATGACCATAGTTATCCACAATTGACCATGAACATTACCATCAGTATGATTGGTCATAAATATGGTCAACCATGACCATGCCCATCACTATGCTTGACCATGGATGATCATGGTTGATCATTGTAAACCATGGTTTTCCATGACCAAAAACACGGTTGAATGTGGTTGATATTGGTTGACATGACCATGGTTAAGTATGGTTGGCCATGAAAATGACCATCACCATGGTTAAATTTGGTAGAACTTTGTTGAATTTGGTTTATTATGGTTGACTATGATTGAGCATGACCATGACCATGGTTCATTGTGGTTGGTGCACACCATGGTAAACTGTGGTTGATAAAAATTTTCCATAGTTGATTAAGGTTGACTATGGTTGACAATGGTTAACCATGTTTGACAGTGATTATGGTTGACCTATTGTTGACAATGATTATGGTTGACTATGGTTGACTTTGATCATGGTTGACCTTAACCATGAATATAGTTGACCATGCTTTTCACTATGGTTGACTATAGTTTACCATGAGAATGAATATGGTTGGCTATGATTTTCCATGGTTAATCATGGTTGACCTTGACATGGACCAACATTGAATCTGATTGATCATGATTGACCTGACCATGGTTGATTTCAATTGACCATGACCATGGTTGGATATGGTTGACCTTGGTAGATCATGCAGAGATGATTATGGTAAACCATGTTGATTAATTTTAACCATGGTTTACTATGACAATGTTGCATT
>SNQJ01S0298573.1:0-10447 GCA_010110895.2 Picea sitchensis
CCAAAGGATCTCGACAACTTAATCTTGGAGTGGAAGTTTTCACTAAAGTCATGTGAAAAAGACGAGTCTTCCACTTGACAAATATGCCACCAATAATATAACACCAAATATCATTATCATTAGAGCAAATTATGTCCAAAAATAGGTCTCCTAAGGAAATTATAAAATAATAAACCATGTGTGTCACATCAAAGCTATGTATGCCACATCCCAGTACCATATAAGTTAGGTTAATCTAGAATTACAAGATGAGAGATAAAATAACAATGAAAAGTTTAAATTCTTGTTCTCAGATCATAAATATTATACAATAAATAATTGCTATTAATATATATTCTTGAAGTATAATAAATAATATATATAAACTAAAAACTATAATATGATACTATGAATGAATGAAAATGTGGCAACATTAGAACACATGTATAATCTTATAAATATAGTAATATAATAGGAATTATAATATATTATAATAATATTAAATATATAATATAGTCATGATATATGTTTGATTAACTATAATAAAATAATAATATAAATGTGTACATGGGAAAGGTCAATACTTATAATACCTTATTGTTATAATGCAAATGTGAATGTGGCAAATATATTAAAGGATATACTTATTGTACCTTATTATATTACAATACAAATATGAATGTGGCAAACATATTAAAGGATATTTGTAATATGAATTAAATATAAAAAGGTTAGCATATACTACTCACGAACTATTATATATAGTTTGTATTATATTAATAAGTAAATTACAACTTTATAACTACTACTTAAATATTATATAATATTACAAATTAATAATTATATAAAATTATATTATTATATTATATTATAATATAATAATAACATTACACTATTAATATTTTGGGGCTAAAGTTGATTGTGGCAAGGACGCGCTGAATCGTTTAGGGTTTGACGCGCTCTGAGTGGATCGGCCGCCATGGCAAGTCAGGACGGAGGGGAGCCGCCGCCCCCTCCCTCCCCCTCATCGACCTTTAAAAAACTGATCACAGCCTGCTCGAAGAAGACAGCACGAACTATTATATATAGTTTGTAATATATTAATAAGTAAATTACAACTTTATAACTACTAATTAAATGTTATGTAATCATTATATAATATTACAAATTAATAATTATATAAAATTATTATTATATTATATTATAATAATAATAACATTACACTATTAATATTTTGGGGCTAAAGTTGATTGTGGCAAGGACGCGCTGAATCGTTTAGGGTTTGACGCGCTCTGAGTGGATCAGCCGCCATGGCAAGTCAGGACGAAGGGGAGCCGCCGCCCCCCTCCCTCCCCAACCTCGTCCTTTAGAAAACTAGTCACTGCATGCAGGAAGAAAGCGATCCAAGAGGAATCGTCAAGCTTTGTAAGAAGGTTGGATGATGTTCCAGAAATCAGTCTTCCCCCATAACAACCAATGAAAGTAGCAATCTTCTCGAAGCGAGGTTTAATGGCCAGCTTCATGGGGCTATGGCTCACCGTAACAACTTATTAACCGGATCCGCAGAAACTCGAGACCGTTAACAAAAGAATAGTGTGACTCGCTACTCCGCTGGCAAAGGTTTCTTACATCTTCGAAGTTCATTTCCCGTGAGGACCGGTGACCAATCTTCTAAACGGCCCTACTTTATGGGCTGCCAGGGCTCTACTGAATCGCTGGACCCCAACTTCGATCCCGCCTGAAATCCCAAAAGGGACGCCCGACCGGGTCGTAATTCCCAACCTCCCCTTCATCATTGAACTCTCCATCGCCGAAGCAATAGGGAACTGGCTCGCCACTACATCGGCTTATTCAAAAAGATCGCGACTTTGTGCCGCACTGTGGTCGGTTGATCTAGGAAGTAGGGACTCTCGAAGTCGTCAATCGGGTGGATTGGCAACACTCCGCGAAAAACTAGATTACTAACGATTGCCATTTAAAATGCGAAAAATTATGACTACTTTCAATTTCCATAGGAACCGCCCAAGGCCGCAGAGAAAGAAAAAGGAGATATTGATTGACTGACAGGGCAACACTCATTATTCCAAAGATTTGAAACCTAAGGGGAAACACCACCACACTCAACAAATCACTCAAGGTGCGTAAGACAGGCAAAGAGAACACCGAAATGAAGCGGGAACATCGTGAGCGTACTGGGGCGAACCGTGGGGACTAAAGGCACGGAGGGCAAAGAAAACACAACACAAAGGAATGAAGCGGACCAAGGCAATGAAGAAGGCGATTTCTCTTCAGGAAACGAAACAGAAGGAACAAGTGAGGCCCTGGATTCACCAAAGCTCGGCAGGGAAGGAAATCTAAAAAGGTGCAAAGAGAAGATGAATCGCATAAGAATATCCTCAAAGGTGCCCAACCAACACTCGAGCAGATTTTTGATGTATGCATAACAAGGAACAAAGTAAAGGTCTCTATGGAGGTCAATTCCCACGAATAGTAATTTAATGAAATTCTACATCCCGGAATTGTAGGGTCTCAAGCGTTAAGATGCGGAATATTTGTCCACAAGAACGTATTAATTACCTATCCAGAGGTCAAAAATGAGTCAACATGACTCCAATACAAATCCTAAAAATGCATGGAAAACAGCCTAAGGCTGTGAAGCCGGATAACGCCAGAGTATTTCAGAGGGCTCACACCATGTGGAACGCCTTTAAATCGGACCCACTTCTTCCTGAAGCCGTGATGCATCCGGATTACGCTCAACCACTCCGTTGGCACAAAGAATCTGGCAACTAAGTCTATTTAACATTTATGTTCCTCAGCATATTGATGAAAAAGAATTTGCTGGCAAACTATTCAAGACTATCTATTAGAGAATGAACTAGAAAATATAATCCTATGGGGGTGACTTAAATGTAACCCTCTCAGTTGAGGAAAAAAGAGGTGGGTCTATTGTAAGGGACCCTGCCCGAGAATGGGTGGAGGATCTTGTCTCCTCTTGGGATCTAATGGACATAAAACCCAAAAGAGGGCGCTACACATGGACCAACAAGAGTTGGCCCCGGTCATTATTAAAATTGCCTTGACAGATTCCTAGTGCAGAGTTCCTTTCTAACTCTAGGCCTCTCAACCTCTTCAGAAATCCTAATAGCACATCTGATCATAAACCAATCATGCTGGAGATTAAGAAAGAACTAAATCAAGGGCCCATCCCCTCCGCTTCAACTCTTCATGGCTACAAGACAAATACTTCAGAAGCATAGTTGCCAAACTCTGGACCACAAAAATTAAGGGATCAGCCTTCCAAGTTTGGGAAGAAAAGCTAAAACGTCTCAAAATTGAATTAAAAAACTTGGGCCAAGAGCAAACCCAACCCCACTACAGTGCGCCTAGAAAGCCAAAGACAACCCGAAAACCACCAGCTTGCGTTGGAAGGCAAAGAAATTACCAAACAAGACATCACCAAGGAAGAGCAACTCTGTACCACCGGCTGAACTTGCGTAGAAGAGGAAAGCCACTGGCGGTAGAAATCTCAAGCCTGGCTTCAAGAAGGTGACAAAAATACAACTTTTTCCATAAACAAGCGGAAGCCTTGAAACTTTTAAGGTCATGGAATCAAACTACGTCATAGTCTCGATCCAGGACATCCAAAAGGCGATTCGGGAAGCTTTCAAAAGTCTCATAATGTTAAACTAATGTGCCAGCTACAGACCCTCACACCACCCTATCCTCAACAAATTCCAACACTCCATCAAAGATGATGTCAACCCAAACTCCTGGAAGAAGTAACGAAGAAGAGATCAAAGAGAGGTATTTGATCAAATGCACCGGACAGCCCCGGGCCCGGATGGGTTTACATCAAGGTTCTATCAGCAATGCTGGGAAATAATCAAATCAGACCTAACCAAAATGATAAAGCACCACAAAGCCCTGGCTGCCAGTTGGGAGGAGGCACCACCACCCTTCCTAGCTCTCATCCCCAAGGAGAAAGGAGAGCTCACTTTCAGCAGGTTCAGACCCATTTCCTTGTGCAACACCAGCTACAAAATTCTAACAAAGGTCATTGCCAATAGGTTGAAAAACATCCTGCCCTTCATTGTCCCAGAGAATCAAGGGGGATTCATTAAAGGCGGACAAATTGCAGACAATATAGTCCTCGTCCAAGAAGCCCTCCACACAAGCTTCCCTAAGAAGAAGGACAAAGGCGGAAGGATCATCAAACTCGATGAAGCACGCCTTGGATGGGAAGCTAACCACAATTTCTTGTCGTGAATGAAGCAAAGTTTCTGATTTGACAAAAAAGCTTTGGTGAACCGGATAAGAGCCCTTCTATCACCGCCTGGATTGCCCCATGGTAAAATGGTAGAGCGTCTCCTAGTTTTTCAAGGTTTCCAGAGGGTCGCTACTAGAGCGCCTTCGCTTTCACGCAATCCAGCTCTCGCATTTTGCTATCACTTGAGCAGCCGTAATCAGTAACCTCAAAGGTCTCCATATAGCCCAAGGCGTGAAAGAAATCAACCACGCACAATTCACAGACGACACATTTCTCTTGGGAGGGGCAAGCTGTCAAGTAGCAAAGCGATTCAAAGAGGAGATGGACGCATATACTGCTGTGTCGGGAAGTGAAATAAGCCATGCAAAAAGCAAAATTTACATTTGGAACACTACTCCTATTGAGATGAGGGACATCTCCAGAATTTTGGGCATGGAAGGGCACACAATTTGGGACTCATTCATCTACTTGGGCATCCCCATCTCTAAGTCTAATCCAAAAGCCACTCATTGGAACCAACTCTTGGAGAAACTCAGGAACAAAATCTCCTCTTGGGGCGCTAATTGGCTAAACTTAGCGGGCAGAATCATGCTTCTTAAATCTGTTTTGGCAAGTGTTCCCATCTACTGAAACTCTCTTCTGTTAGCTCCTGGATCCATTGTCACCAAATTGGAAGTTTTACAAAGAAGGTTCTTATGTGAAGGAGGCAAGCAGACCAATAAAAGATCCCATCTCATAAACTGGGATAAAGTTTTGAAACCTCTGTTGGAAGGAGGACTTAGTCTCAAGAACACAAAGCTTCATAATCTCGCGCTGGGTGCAAAACTGCTATGGAGAATAATCAGTGGCAAACGGCCTGGTGCAAGGAAGCTTTGTGGAAAAGTATTTCAGCGGCCCAAGAAAACGGTGTGTGGAACGCCTCCCGAATGTTCAAAAGGTATCCCCAATCTTCAACCTTTGCGTAGGCTGCTGTCAACTAACAATCATCTCCCACCGCACTTGGATCCTAGGAAATGGGAAAACAATCAAAATTTGGAAGGACCATTCTTGAGACCTCCCTTTGTTAGTTCCAAATCTTCGCCATTGCAAACTCGGGATGGTCGAGAGCAAACCCCAGAACACTTGATATTCTGTATGGGGATGACAAACAAAGGGTAAGGTTGGATGAGTAACTTGCCTTTTGATCTCGAACAAGAGGCCTCCCAAAGACAAGCTCCCAGATGGAAAGCCCCTCAGAAAAGAGAGAGACAAAAGAGGGTGGGGAAAAAGAGGCAAAGTCTTTACACAACAAGACTGATACTCCACCTTCCTTCTCCCCCATGTCCCTCCTAACCTAGCTATTTGGAAAGCTATCTGGAAATTCAAAACCATCCCCAAAATGGATATGTTTCTTCCGACGCCATTACCTATAGTATCCTGACTGGTGAAAATCTAAAAAGAAAAGGATGGATTGGCCCTTCCTGCCCTCTTTGCCACCAAGTCAAGACCTACTCCCACCTCCTCTCTTGCCCTTCTCAAAAGAAGTTCCGGACTTTGGCAGCAAGGGCCGCAACCTCCTTCCTTTGAACCTTCATTCCTCTGCGGATTGGCCTACCCTTTCCCCTGCGCTTAACCCAAAAACAAAGGTACCTCACTGGCAATCCATGCCCGTGATTCATTCTGGCTCATGGGCCTGAGAGAAATGGCACTCTTTCCGAAAGAAAGGAAGCCCCACAAGTGGTCATTGTGGTCGGATCTCTTTAAAGACTGGTTAGTAACTTCCCGCCAAACAGCAGAAAGATGGACGTTAAAGAAGAAAATTGGTGTGCCCGATTCCATCTTCCAAACCCCTCTGGGACCAACCCCCCTTCCATCTCCCAGGCATCTTGGGAGCTTAGACAAGGAAAAGAAGACTTCGACAAATGGAAAAGAGAGAACGCCAACATTCTTTCGATCGGCCTCCAAGGGCAACTCATTGCTGTGCGGAGGAGGCCTCATCGAAAAATCCAAATGCTTAAATATTGTTGCTACGCACTGGATTGGAACAACGCCCAATAACCACGCCAGGCAATGGCGTCAAGGGACTTCTACATGTTCAAAGAACAGAACTGGGATTTAAATTCCTTATCATAGGGGACTCCACGTTGATTCAAGCCATAGTCCCCAACAAGCAGCACCCAAAACGCAAAGCTTAATAATCTAATAGCCAAAATTCGGTTGCTCTTAAGTGGATTGGACTCTTTTCAAATTTACCACGTCCTAAGGGAGCTCAACCATGACGCGGACATTGAAGCCAATAAAGGAGCCGAGCTGGAGGCAAGACAGTCCCTGGTCAATGAACATCAATCCTAGGTGGATCTCCCCTGATTTCCTAAATGCCCAAAGGTGATTCATATCCGCTTGCAAGGACGAGCAGATCAGAGCTCGCGACAAAACTCGCTGCGGATCGCTCACCGGATCGAGGGAATCCGTCATGACTGCCGTCCCACCAATTTGCGGGTGGCCCATCCCTCACCATGACTTTGGGACCGCCACGCCAGGGGAAATGATGATGGGGCTTCCAAGCATAAATCAAGACCACCGCCCTTTCGCCAGACACCCGCTACCGGCCCGTGAAAGCGTATCTAAGTCAATTCGCACTGAACCCGAGGGTTTCAACATGGGTCATAAGCTCCACGTCCCATCCCAGAAGAGCCGCCTGCTACCGATCTAAACTGGAAAAGTTAAAGAATATGCTCCAGTTCCAACCGGACTTCTTAGAAAACCTTGATTCTGAATCTGGGAGGAGGATGGAGCAGTTATAAAAAGACTTATCCTTTGTCAAGATCAGGTTCACTGAAGAACTCAACAAGCTGCACCAGGAATTGAAAATTCCACAAGAGAAGTTCGAGGACAGAATTGGAGATCTAGAGGACAAACTGTCCAAGCTGAACCTTGAATGGGGCGAAAAAATCTGAGAAGTAGCTCTTCTTCAGAGCAGAGATGCTCAAGTTTGAAAGGATCCTCAACAACCTAGCGTTTTGTATAGAAGCTAGGTCTCTAAATAATCTCAGTTTTAATTTCTCCAACATACATAGGAAGCAGTTCCACTGGTTTTTAAGTATTGCAGTCCCTTTTTGCTGGCATTAGCTCTGTGCAGCCATGCCTTTGTAATAGATTTGTGGCTTTGCCATTTTAATACAAATCCTGTACTGTTGTCAAAAAAAAACATTACACTATTAATATATAATGGAAGTATACATTATTATTGACATATAATAATAATGGAAACATAAATAAATGATAATAGATATCATACAATAAATAATGAAAGTACCTATAATATAAAATATTCCATACTAAGTATTTCAAAGATATTGTATATATTTACCAAGATTTTAACTAAGCTTACGTGTACATATGATTAAATATTTTCAAATAGAAACATCACATATAATCATCATTGACCAACTCAATGATTAACATTGACCAATTATTTGAAATTCTAGTGGTTATTGTATTTCTAATTTAATAAGAACGTTTTTAATTATAAGACTAATTTTTGGAGCAAATTTTCTCAATGCAAAATTGGAAAAAATTTGTAGCTAGACCTGAGATATAAAAGATGTTGTTAGATCCTTTGACCTTTTGTTGTATGGATTTTTGGTGTGGTTGATTGCACCATATTAACCTCGAAGGTTTGGATAGGGGGATTACTTGGATTTCTAGTATGGATAGATGAGCTAGGATTGGTAGCTTTAGTCGATTGGCTATGTTTCCCAATCATCTGACCGATTATATATGTGGAAACATGACCGATCATACCATTGGCATGGGGTCAAGGTGTTTGTTTGGTTTTACTTTCATTCGACGATTGAGGAGCATTAGGAATCAGGTCGTATAACGTGCTAGATTGAGTGTATACCAAATCTAAATACTTGACTCGATTGATAGATTATTCCTTGATAACGATGCCTCCCATGGCAACATCTCAAGATATAGGTGGAAAACGAGACTTTGTGAACCAATCAACTAATAATTGAACCAGTATTGTGGCTTTGATTAATCATCGCCGTATTCTCCACTCATGAATGTGATCTGAAGATGGGTGGAAGTTGATTGTCTTAATGAGGTTAAGATCTCAGTAATAGTCTCTCGCATATAGGTAATTGAAAGTGTGTCAAAATTCCATGGCAAGAGAATTGAAGTCGAAAAAGGAGTTACGTGACAACTCAATATACCATTTAGTTGTTGATCCTATGAGGTTTCGATGGAAAAGTCAGAATCTAATAGAGTCGCCCATCATGATTTTGAAGAACACCATAGATGGAAAGTCATCACTTGATTATTCGTCACTCTCCATGTTTTCATTCAATTTTGTATGTCTGATGGAAGTTTGGTAGGAATTGGGGGGCCAAAAAGGGGCATGACATATGGGGTCATTAGTCAACTGTGAAAGATCTAGCAAATATAAAGGTGCCAAGAACCAAAGTTGTTTGTTGACCCGTGGAGGTGTTGAGGGGTCGAAAATCCTTCAACTCCTCGTCAGTAGGGAAACTAAACCCGCTTTAAGAGGCTCCACTTAGATTACATGTTTGATGAGTGGAATGGTTGTACGGATCTTTGATAAGGTCGATTTATCGATGGGATTTATGTAATGATTGGATTACCAGAGGGGTGAATCAAGAATAACATAATTATAATCCTTTTCTTCAAATGTTATATCAATGTAGAATTATTATCCAATAATGAACAATACAATAAACAATCACACACCTACAAAGTACACCAATGTTTTTTACTTGGAAACCCAAATCGAGAGAAAACCACGGATTGCTTTTTTCTTATATGTCTTGGAAGAATTACATTCATTGGAAGCAATTCAACTTCCTTTTTCCAACAAGAATCGAAAAGGAGGCTCCAACCCCTCTAGTTTCTCAAAGGCAACCTCGAGGGAAGCTCCAACTCCCCAAATCTCGCGCTACATCCTAAGGGAGGATACAACCCCAACTATCCATCACTGCCCTTGCCCCGTCTCGCCACCTAGAAGTAGAATGATCGGAACCATCATCACACTCCATTTCACCGTGAGATATGCTAATCGCAAACCTCAAACACTAATAAATCTTGTCCCATGTAACATCAACCATGCATTAACCTCGTAATCAACCTATAATAACCTGTACCATAAACAAGCGATCAACCATGCACCAACCTGTAGTCAACCTTGCATCTATAAAGGACAACCATGCACCAACTTGTAATCAAGCTAAAATTTCATAAACAAGTGCATCCAACCATGTACCCGCATAAAAATTATGTACCAAGTATGTACCAATCATGTGTCAACTACTCATCAACTACTTGTCTCAACCATGTACTCAACATGTACCTCAACCAAAATCCCTCATCAATTTCATCATCCAAATATGATTTGTAGCTCTGTAATAGACTTGGTTTATATGATCACATTCTTGCAAACCTTCCTTAACTTTAAAAACAAGAGAATAACATTTTCATCAAACTTTTCTTTAGTCTCACATGACTAGTTTTGGATTAGTCAACAACCCTAAATTGAAGTAATCATAACTTTGAACCTATAATGTATAAATATCTGAAACTGATACAAAATGTTCTTCAGTATGTTTTATGCAATTCCTCCAAGTGGCACTACTTGGAACCTCTCATAAAATGAGTTATAGCAAAAATGTCATACCTTGCTGAATTCTAGCTTATTCTAGAGAGCGACCTTGTAGAGCATGCCCCACACAAAATATTTGATGAAGTGATCGAAAACTATTAAAAAGAATAATACATAATTTAAACTAATCAACACATTTTGTCTCACAAAATTTGTATCTATTATGAATAAGTTATGACGTTTTTACTCGAAACACCTGATTTTGACTAGTTTCAGGACTGACCACAAACCCTATTTTCCAGAGAGTGTAACTCCCACAATACAACAACCCACAAGCTGAATATTTAACCACAGATACTTGGATATATTTTCTCACTTTCATAGCAATTTCAGGATCTGAATCATTATAGAAAAAACATTATAGCAAAAATGGTGAGATGACCTGAAAATAACATACCTTAGAAAGCACCATCAAAAGAATTTATCCTTCCTTGCATTTCGGCCTTCTTTTCTTCACTTTCCTCAGAATTTTGGCTTAGATATCATTTGTATACCTCATAAACCTCTAGATATTCAATATGCTCAAGTGTTATTAAAAT
>SNQJ01S0298575.1:5999-16446 GCA_010110895.2 Picea sitchensis
CATTGGGTTCGTAAAGACGATTTCTACGCACATGTCTAATTTGAAGAGATTCCAAGAACTTTTATTTTTTAGCACAAATTGATCCCCTGGATCACACCTCCCCATTCAGAAGCTTTTGGACCTCCTAAAGACTAATTTTAGTCAATATGTATATGAGGGTACATTTCCCTCACCCTTACAATCTCAATCCATCCATCCTTTCTTGGATTGGTGCCTTTTAGACCAATACGAAACTTGTCATGCCTTGTTGTGTATTTGGCTTGGCACTTTCTCAACTGTTCTTGAATGGTTTGTTGCACAAACTGAACTAGTTCAATGAACACCTTGGCCTGGTTATAAACATGATGAAATTAATGTAGGTGTTCATCCCAAAACTTAGGATTCTTTCTTTTCAATCTAGCCACCATATTGTCCATACCAAAATGGCCAGCAACAAGAGAAGAATGTACTTCTCTTATCATGTTGACTCTTTCACATTGTGAAAAACATAGCTTGCCAAGATACAAAAGTTTACCATGCACATAGGAATCCAACTCCTCAACTTGGTTAGCATGACATAAAGTTGCATAAACATGTTTTGTATCAGCATCTAAAGCATATTGTTCCAAATATCTCTCATGCATGATAAGATTATGCTTGTAAATAACTAAAGCACTAACAATAGGCCTAGTAAGCATATCAACAACTTTGTCATAAAAGTATTTCTTGTACCTTATTACCAAGTGGAAAACATAACATGTCAAGGCATGCAATGGAGCTTGCTTTTCTTTCAAAGATTTCTTCCATATGTCTCCTTCAACAATCATATATGTAGTCTTGTTCAAGGCTGTGAAATCTACCCACATTTGCCACATACAATCTTTCTTTGGTACCAAACTAATTGGTGACCTGCTTGGCAAAGTGATTGGTTTGATGACCCTTTTGTCAAGTAACTCTTGGGATTTTTTTTTCTGATTTTAACATTCTCCCTGACTGACATCCTGCACATGTCAAGGTTTGGAAGAGGACCTCCTCACTGCAATAGAATCTTTTGTTGGACACCCCTTCTAGGAGGCAATCCCATTGGTTCCTAAAACATATCAACATTTTCGTTAGCAACCTCATGCAAGCCAGATTGTAACTTTGCATCACATCCTTTGAGAACTTGTTCTTCATCATTGTCTTTGGGTTTAGTCATGAAAATTACAAGGTTCTTACTAGCATTGACTAGTCTTTTCATTTGTCCAACATTTGTAAGTGACAAATTCATCTCCTTTGTATGTGCTCTAACAATGTACTCAACTCCATTTTTAATCAAATGATACTTGTTCCCATAACGATGAAAAATGGATCTCCTATCATATAAGTATGGGCTTCCAAACACAATACCACAAATATCCAATGGAATAACATCAAGCTCTACCTCATCTATATAGTTCGCAGTGATGGAAAAATTGAGTTTACACCTTCTTGTCACATGCAATTTGGCATTGTCACATATCCAACCTAAAGGGTATGGTTTAGGATGAGGTGTAGTTTCCAAATCTAGTTTCTTGACAATGTCTTTAGAAATAAGGTTTTCTTGTGATCCCGTATCAAAAAGAGTATCTATCTTGGTACGTTTCGAAATTACCCTTATGTGGAAAATCTTTATCCTTTATTTTTCATGTTGAGTTTCATTGATGACAGAAATTGAAGAACTAGTAGTTGAAACAGAATTCTTACCCTGTAAACCCATGGTTGTGATCTTTGTTTCATCTTCCGAATCAGATCCTAAATCATGTTGTACATTTGCAACAATGTTTGGCTTCTCTTTGTTGTTGAATTTTTTTTTTCTTTTTTTAGGATGAAGTTTCCAACAATGGTATTCATCATGGTCATCCTTTGAACAATGTTTACAAGAGAGTTTCTCCCTCTCTTTATTGATTGAAGCATTTTTCTTTCCATTTCCTTCAAACTTCCTTTTTCTCTTGTCTCCATTAAAAAAATTAGTTATGCCCTCTTGAGGTTCATTCCTTCCTCTTGCCTCTAAATGAGTAGCCTGCACACATACTTCATCTAGATTTTAAGGTTTAAACATAAGTATTGTATGCCTCAAGTAGCTATGTAAAGCTCCAATGTATTTGAGAAAGGTATCTTGTGAAGACAAATCTACACCCAAAACCAAGGCTCGTCTCCTAAATTCTTGAGTGAAACTTTGCACATATTTCCCTTTGTCTTGCCTAAAGTTTTTTCAATCCATAATAGCTTTATGCATGTATGCTAATGGATAAAATTGCCTTTTAATTGCAAGAATAAAATCATTCCAAGACGATAAAAATTTACCATGTTTCTTCATGTCCTATTGAGTTTTGGCTTCCCACCAAATGAGTGTTGCACTATCCAACCTTAACGAAGAAAGATGAATCTTAGTTTCATCATATGTGATTCTTTGTATCCTACAATACACTTCAATCAGATGAATCCAGTTATATAATTTCTCAGCATTTACCTCTCCATTGTACATTGGCAATTCAAACTTAATATCAAGCTTTATTAAAGGAGTTTGTAAAGGATTTTTACCATGTCCTTTTGGAGAATTTGGAGGTGGTTTTGAAATGGTCGAAGAGGTGGAAGATGGAGGTGAAGGAGGTGGAGAATCACCACTCCCTCCATTTCCCTTTGGAGTTTTATGACCACTGTCTCCATTTCCCTTTGGAGGGTTGGAGATTTCACCTTGCAATATTGCATTTCTTTCTTCAAACAAAACTTTCACCATTTCAGCCATATCAAAGAAGGATTTCTTGAAAGTTTCCTCCTCTGAAGGAAGAGTTCCATGGCTATCCTCATGAGCCACACTTGGTGAATATCTTCTTGAAACTTGAGTTGATTTGATAGTTCTCCTTCTTGACAGTTGAGAACTTTGCTCTACAAGTTGACCTTATCCTCCTGTGAGATTCAACCTTGTAAGCATTAGAAAAACAAAAACAACTTGCAAACAATCGAGCCTTCAAAAACCAAAGCTATGATACCAACTCATCTGAAAATGGAAATGAATATGTTTCCAATAGATCTTAAAAATGAAGAAGACTTATCTCTTAAAATTGCAACTGTATAAATTATATGTGTTTGGGTAATTGGATCAAGTTACTAACACATAAATTTAGTGATTTTTACTTAAACATGAGTAGCATATCAAACAGATAAAAACCATCAACAATGAACACATAAAACAACAAATGATACATGAGTTCACTCCTCTCTTGGGCTACATCTCCTAGTCCAGCTTCCCTTGGATCATTTTCATTATGCTTAAAATTTTCTCTTATAGTGCTCAGAATACAAAATGGATGGCTTCAATGGCTTCAGAACGTCCAAAAACCCCTAGTTGGGCCTTTTTGTCACTTGGTTTGGCCAAAAAATGAAGAAATTACACTTCCTAGAAGTTTCCCCCTTCAAGCTTGTTGTACCTGCTTGCCAAAACACACCTGTGAAATGACTAACCTGGCTCCCGCAGCGTTACTGGGCCTAAAACCCAACATGCTTACCGAGTTTAGTGCCCCTTTGGGCGAAGGTGTTGGTCACATGGGGGTCATGTGGCCATGTCCCAGTGCCTAAATCGGGCTTCTCGGCTAACCGTGCCCCAAAATGTCACCAACGGTCATGTGGAAAGGTTGCATGTTGTAAAGACCCATGCTAAAGATTAAGTGTAGGGTCATGGTAACGGTCATATGGTAGTGTCTACGCCCAGGCTAATAAGAATCGGGGCTAAACTCCATAACAAATAAAACTGCACCCAAAGTATATAGAAAAGGGTCATATGGAGGACACATGTGATTGGGGATAGGTGTGTGGAGAGGTCCGCGCCAACACAAAGTGGAATGGTGATATGGTAAGGGTCACATGTAACATGCGTTGGGGCTGAATTTCAAACTATCGGACCGTGCCAATAGGTAAACAGTGTGGGCATATGGTAATGATATATGCTAAAGCGTCGGGGGGTGGAAACTGGAGCTAGGCCCCAGCCCTTTAATCCGCCAAAGTTACATTTGCAACAATTCAAATAATACATTTGAAAATAAAATGTTAAGAACTACCGTGGGTGGGATGGTAGCCCAGCCCTGCCAAAACTCTTTCCCATGCCTGGATGTCGCGGGTTCGACTCCTATGGAGTCATATAAAAAATTTCCACAACAGCCAACCACTGGAGGTGCCACGTGGCAGCCCACGACTGGGCCACATGGAACTACATCATTTTCCTAGAAAATGACACTTGTCACCAAATAATTCACCCTTCTGTCATCGAGTCTGTTGAGTCATCTCCAAATCATCGGCCATGTCATTGTACGATCATACAACTTGTACGATCAGTTGCCACATCAGCACTATACGGACTGTACAGTCAGCAAAAAATTTGCTTATTTGGCAAAATGAACAGAAAGCGATATATTGCTCATACGACGTCTGTTTGAGCCCATTCAAGTTGTGTTGGGTTCATAACAACAAGGCCTACGTACATGTCGAATTTGAAGTGATTCTAAGAACTTTGATTTTTGAGCACAAATTGATCCCCTGGATCACTCATGCCTCTCACTGCTAGTGTCAATGATGGAATCCCAAACAACACACTCCTCAAAATATAAGGCATTGAAATTCCCACTATCTCATCTGTGCTACTGATTCCTCCTATTCACCATTGTACACCATCACTAGTTGATACCTCCATCTAAATCATATTGTATCATGTATGTGTTGTTGTATCCTCTTGTGCACTCACTCTACTAATGTCATCTGCACCTGGATACCATATATATGTGTTCATACATGTGCTATGATCATCCTAACCAATGAGTGCATCCTCATCACTGTAGATTGATCCTAGAAGTAAGTATCCCAACAAGATGTCAGTCTCCACAACCTGATTTATCAATGGAATCCACAAAAGAGGTGACTCACTCTCCCCATACTGATAGGTATGTACATAATCATATGTCTCCAAGTCATGCCTCTCATATTGGGTCTGCAAAACCACATGTCCCTTATTTTCAATCCATACACAAGGCTCCTCTACCATATCAGGAATGCCACTGATATCCACATGCATCGTGGCTAGAAAAGGTGTATGAGAAGATGAAAAATGTGTCAAGCTCATCATACCTCATACATGACTTCCTAGTAGTCATGTCAACACCTAAGGGTACGTCATCCAACCTTTGCATCTCATCGGACCTAGGTTCTAACACATTTGAATCCTCACAAGTGTCATCATTATGCTGAAGTGTTGAGTCCTCAACATTGCATGATAGGGAAGATAAAGAACATGTGATATCATACTATCCATCCAATTGTCCATCAAATGAACAAGAGTCCTAATACTGATCTAATGAGGTATCTAAGGCCTCATCCTCATATGCATCATCCTCATCATTGTCATAGTGCACCTCAATGTAATGCACTCTCCCTTTACGCCTGCATCGATGATCTCGTTCCCAAGGCTCTTTGCAACTGTAGCGAAGTTCCCTACTCCTAATGGGTGTAGGATTAATCTGTTTTCCTGTAAATCCACTAATTTGTGGGGATGTATCATCTTTCCCTTGTGTTGTGCCCCAACAACCCCCTTCTTTATTTTTAATCAAAATCTAGGGTCCCTCAAAATTTTACTTGGATTCTTCATTTTTTTTCCCTTTGGCTTAATTGGATTGGTATTGGTTTTCTTTGTTTCAAGGTTGGTTTGAGTTTATATTATTTTCTTTTGTTTGGTTTGAATTTCATGAAATTCAAATTCCATTTCATTTTTATTTCTACATATTTTTTATGTTGATGGATGAGCTTCATAATTTAGGAGTTTGTTATTACCTCTTCCTTATTGAATTTTTCTACTATGAGAATGACTTGTTTGAAGACATGGATTAATAACAATGATTTTAAAGGAAGAAAGTTTATTGCAACACATCTTTTCTATGACATTTGTTCACATTTGATCAAATTTGAATGAGGGAGAGACGAACATAGAAACCTTAATTTAAACTAAAACATTAATTTTTATCAACTGTTACTTTCGTTTAAATTATGATTATGTTTTCGTCTTTTGCTCATTAGAAATCATTTTCACAAAATCATTTGGTGGGTTTAATTAATTAAATTATTTTGTCAATTTGCATCTCATTTCAAAATAAAAATAAAAAATAAAAAAAGAATTATCTATCATTTGTTTGATTTTGTGAAAACCCAAAATTAATATTTGTTCTCCTCTCCATCAACTTGAAACTTCTAGAATTTTAAGATCATATTTGAAAGGAAAATATAAACAATATTTGTTTAGAACTTATAGTTAGTTTAAATTCATTTTAATTTTATTGTTCTATATTTTGTTTTATTCACAATTTTTAGGTTATTAATTTGGTTTCTTTTTGTTTCATAGGTTTCTATTATCATTTATTTGGTATGGCTTTGATCATGGCTTGATTTTATTATCTAAATACGTTCAAGATAATTGATTCAAAAATAATATTGGATTGCTGCAAATAATTTATGAGCAAGAACAAATAAGATTTGGAAATGTGTTCAAGAACAGAAAGACGATTTTACGGGACCGATTGCAGCCATACCGTGAGGAATCTGAAGAAACGATTGAAAATCCATCTCCAGAATGGACCCATTTAGCTTACTAGCGAGCTTTTTCCCAATCAAATGCACGATTTGAGAGATATTGTTGTCTTTTTACGAGGACAAATTAAGGTGGCGGAAATTATTACTGATGCCCAAACTGTTCATTCATTGCATAAATATATGAAAAAGTTCAGAGCCCATGGATTGAAGGAAATTCATAGGAGGATTTGAATCCTTTCTTTTTTGTATATTATTTATTTTGTAACTTTTTCTTTTCAAATGGAGTAACGGATGGTTGGAATTTTGGGAGAATGGATGAGTATTTTCAAAGAAGAATATGAAATTCCAGATTGCTTAATGGCTTTTGTCCTATGAGTAAAATGGTTTTATTTTCATTATAATATCTTCATTTTCTTTGAGTAATTGATTATGCATTGATTTAAATTAGCTTTAGTTTGTTTTATCAATACATGGTTAATTTCTATCATTTATGTATTAATTTTTTTAATCTTTAAGAGTCTATTATCCCAAAAATTCTTCCTGGACCATATGATGAACATATTTTGTTGAAACTATATGAGAAAGCATTTTACTCTTTGGCTTTCTTCATGTGTAGACTATGCAGTGTTTGTTCATTGTTTTATCATGTAATTTCTTGATGTGAAATGTTATCTGTGTCGAATTAACTTGAGTCAGTTCTGCACATAATATTTTATATCATGCTTTTCTTTGTGTTGTTCATTATCTTTTGGTTTATTTTATATCTATGACTAATCATCTATTCAAGTATTTTGATTTTACATCTGATGCTAGATAGCTGGTAACACCATTCCTGAGAATTGGAATTTCTTTCATTTTCAGTTATTGGATATTTCAAGGTCACATGATATATAATTATTTGTCTTTCTATACATCATCATAAACTCGGTCCAGAATATGAAACACTTCCTTGAATTTCTTCAAGAAATATTATGCTTGCTTATGTCATATATTTTCACTTGACACGGGACAAGGGGAGTTCATACAAATGCAGAGAGATGAATTTAGTTTATTATTGTTGATCAACTAGAGGTTAGTTAGTATACTATTTATTTAATTTGTTGATTTGTGAATTAAGAGTGATTGCATCATTTAAACATCAATTTGCTTTGTCTATTTCCGTTATATCATTTACAATCTTGTTCATTCATTGTTCATTTAGAGTACTAGAATAATTTTGTTTGTTTTTAATCTTTTTTAGATCCATTATCTTAAAACCATTATTTTCACAACGCTTTGCTCAAACCTTGTAAATTGTATATAAACATTGTTAGTTAATCATTTGTAATTAAAGTGTTGACTGTTAGAGTAGTATCTTTAGTTAGTTCACATCTTTTAAATTGTTTTAGGATCTTAGTTGGCTAACAGAGCCATAAAACCCATCATGGTAGATTATACCAAATGGCTTGGGTTAAGTAGACAACCCCGAGCCAGATCTTCCCTTCCCATTGATGGTGTGTCATAAATGCCCATCAACAAATGGCGCTAGAAGGAGGGCCGAGGTAAATGTAATGATTAAATGTTTTACCCCTCATACTATAATAATTCCAGATTTATAAATTCTTCTTTTGTTTCATCTTGAAATGCACTAGAAGGCATGCCAGACTGACAAGATGGCCTTATAGGAGTCTTTGTTTTGAATGTATTTAATTCCCCATGACTCCCTAAATCACTGTGTTGGAACATGCTTTCCACTTCTGATTACCTGATATTCCCAATGAGACGGTCTCTCACTTGTCCACACTCACCTTTGATGGTGGGGGGATGTATCTGCAAAACACCATATTAACAAGTTTTGGTGTAAATGCATCAAGCATGATATTTCTGATTTAAAGGTTTTATGCAGATTGTTCGCTTTTACTTTTATGGGTCGGATTAAAGATTGGTTTGAGTCTTTTCCAGCATATCACATTATTGATTGTTTTCAATTTGTAGAGGAATTTTTAGATGCTTTTGAAATCTATGATTACAATCAATTATGTGAAGAATTTCAAGCTTTACTAATCAATGACAATTCATCTCCAGAGGTATTTTTAACAAACATCCATCATGTTCTTTGTAAGTTTCAACTTGATGACATGTCATTTGTACTAAATATCCTCTCTGATGTTTGTGCCCTTTTCATCCAACCATTTTCAATCACAAATGATGAATCAGTTACAAATCCTATCACTCAATTGTGAGAAGAATTTTGTTTGCAGGATGAGAGGAATCCATCCGAAAATTTTGAAAAAGAATGGGAGGTAGAATCTATTGAAAAGGTTCTTACTAACAATCAAACTATTTTTTCCTCTGAATCATTGTATATTCARTCATCGACCATCGTGGAAGAAGATTTGATGTTGGGTCAAGATGAATGTMCATATTCTTCTAACTCTTTCTCTAATCAGTACTTAAATTCAGTTATTGAAGAACACTTAGGTGATGAAAAYTATCTTAAGTATTCTAACATTCCTATGAAACTGATTAGAGATGTAAATATTCAATTTGAAGAAGAAACCTTAAACCTTCATCCATTAATCATACCTTATCCACAGGAAATATTAGATGTTTTTCATGAAAGTTTTGAATTGTCTAGCATACATTAGGAAAATTTAGATAATCATATTATGTTGAAGGATTTATCACCAAAACAGAGTGAAAGTTTTAAGGAAAGTGAAGAGGAATGTCTTACGAATACCATTGCTAAATTCATAGCTCAAAAGATTATTTTCATGTGATATTTTTTTATTCCTTTTACTCTTTATATCTCTATCTCTTCTTATATTCTGGTGGACATGATACTTTACCCATAGTATCTTACTCTTTTCCATGACGATCAAATCTTTTCGATATGCCAAAATTTGGTGAAATTAATTTCGAACATAACATTTATGAAGTCGGATTTGACTCTTTTTCACTTTCATCACTTGCACGGAAAAAATACATGTTGCAAGATGATTTTACACGATTTATTTTTGAAAAAGACAATGCACTCATTCTCATGTAAATCAAATATTGTACATTGCGTATTCATTCTTTAGTTAGTTCAAATTTTAATAATTATGCTTCACATTTTGAAACGGTCCATTTCATCAAAGGAAGTGTTCAAACCAATAATCTAATTGATGTTATGAATCGTCTTAGGATGTGTTCCCCATTGACAGATCTAGTTCATCGAAGTCATAGTTTGCATCCTAATTTTTATGACAGGATCTTAGAATGGTTTGAAGATTTGTATCTAAAACATATTCATAATAAAGATGAAGTTGTGCTTGCTTTGTTTCTATCTAAATATCTAGGAAGTAAGCATGACATGATTTTTTTAGATCCTCCATGTGAAGAAATTGATGAACACTTGGAGAATTGTCAGGAGGATGGGGCACTTCGGCCTTGGTTGATGGTTATGTTAAGTCCTCATAATATTGACAAGTTTTCCAAGCATACTTACACTCTTCCAGGCCATTATGACCCATATCAAGAAAAGATTGCAGAATGGTTGGAAGATTCATACATCAAGAAGTTTCAGAAGAATGGTAAGGTTGTGCTTGTTTTGTTTTTAACTGAATATATACGAGGTAAGCATAACATATTTCTTTCAATTCCTTTATTTTTCCTTTTCGCAGTTGTCTTGACTAAATGTTTCTTTTTTGAAACTTGGCAGCATCATGCAATAATTTCAGATATTATGAAGCATTAATAAAGATATTAAGGATTTGATCTTTAATTCACATTAGTTTTACCCTAACAAACATAACTTACCACTGCACATAATTGCACTCATCCTGGTTAAGGATTTTTCTGTGACTTTTAATAATAAGCTTGGTCAAAATGATGTATCATGCATCACTATCTTAAGAAA
>SNQJ01S0298576.1:0-10447 GCA_010110895.2 Picea sitchensis
ACTGTGGTTGAGTTTTTAATTGCATGTGTTAATTAACCATTTGAGAAGCTTAATGAAAGAATGAGGAAATAAGAGGAATTATGACAGCCATATACACATATGCAGATATGAAATGAAGTAATAAACAACAAACCATAACAAGAGAATTGATAACGGAGTTCGGCACAACGTTGCCTACGTCTCCGGGCCTTTGTCTCTGTGCAGGAGGCTTCTTTATTTTTGTTCAAAGCTCAAAAATACATCACAGTAGTGCCAATTGGCTACAAGACTGATATGGTCATGTTCTTCCAGATCTCTAGAACCCAGCAAAAGAAACGGCACACAAAACGGATGAACAGAGCTCCCAGAAATGGCCCGCAAACGTCTGCTCCTCAACAACTTCCCTGCATAAAAATGGCTTTGGCTTGGCTTCCCTTCAACATAACTTTGCTCTGTCTGTCCTTATTGGCCTCAAATAGGCCTGGTTTTTATAGATCTGAAGTTGGTTATCCATCCCCAACTTCCTCCCAAAATTTGGCCTCCAAAAATGCCCAATATCTCCCTAAAATGCCCAATATCTTCCAAAAATGGATAAAATCCATTAATACAGGCATAAAAATTAAATAAAAATCCATTAAACTTTGGAAAAGCCCACTTTTGTATAAAAATAGGGCGCAACCCATTTTGGCGTGCGCTCCTAGTCATATGGGAGCTTGCCATATGGCCAGGCGTTAACCTCCCGGGCGCTCTGTTGTCCTGGCTCCTGGTCCTGTGGTGCGGCCATAGGACCGATGACTAACCACCTACCCCCGCGCGTGTCCTGTTCGGATTAGGTCTGGATCACATGGGATCCGCCAAGATCCATGGGCTGATCCCTATCCACCAAGTGCTGGGTCGTATGGGAGTGTAACAACCACGGGCTGGGGCTAAGCCCCAACCCTTTCCGCCTTCGACCATTATTTTGACTAAACTTAAATAAAAGTTTCTCCATAAGACTATTAAGCACCACTAGTGGAGCAGGCAGTTAGCTCGGTCTTGCTAGTCTATAGTGTGGAGGAGGTTTGGGGTTTAACTCCGGTAGAGTCCATAAAGTTTTACACAACGCCGGAGAGACAACTAGAGGGTGCCACGTGGCAACCCATGACTGGGCCATGTGGCACCTCCACTACCAATCAGAAACTGCCACTTGTCAGATGCTGATTCGTCCACCTGTCTGCCAAGGTGTCTGCTCAGTCAACCACTGTACTGCCACATCACTGCCCTATCAACATGCCATTGTATCTGGCACGTTATCCTGCTGATGTCATTCCATGCCACGTGTCACCCTTATAGTGGTGACACGTGTCACCCTCGGACTGGTCCAGTTGCCTACCGTATGCCACATCACCTGCCACGTGTCTTCTCCAGGGGTTTCCACGTCAGCGGTACCACTGTACGACCTGTATAGTCATCCTTCCACGTGGACTATACGGACTATACAGTCACCCCCTTTTTTTACCTGTTTGGGTTTTCGAACAGAATGCAATATCTTTCACATACAAAGCCTGTTTGAAGAAGTAAATATATGGAAGGAATCAGGAAGACGAGACAGATGCAATGGCATTGGTTTCGTCAGATTTTGAGCACTTTCATTTTTGAGCCTTTTTGAGCCCTGTTAGGTTCCTGGATCCGATTCTGGATCACTCGCACACTAGAAAGAGATTAAAAACTAACATTATGCAACCTGTGATAGATAAATGAAAAGCAATGGCCTCCCCCTCTAGTCCATCCACTGAGTCCTCTAAATTTGTGTCTTCACGCCTCCACTTAAAATACGACTTCTCTCATGTGATCAACGAGATACAACTCCAAGGGTTTAATCAACCATGGACTACTTCAAAAAAGTCTAGTAAGGGAGACAATAGTGAGAAAATGAAATATGCCTCACAAAATAACAAATATGGTTTTTAAATGCTTATTTTTATGATTTTCAGTGACGAGGACAATGTTTAATGGTTTTCAACATATTTTGGATAACAAGCCTTATTTTTGGATATTTTACGGATAATGTGGATATATTCTTTTTTTGGATATGATATAAATTATGGATGATATTTAATATTCAGTTTAAATGATATCCACGGGAGCTACAAGGGTATTATATGTTCTACATGATTGTTTTTTTTCATACTTTGTATTTGATGGTTAACAAGAAGAAATGATGAGAGTCACATGGGGTCCCACCCTTTTAGTCATTATTAATTAAGACTCATATTTATATATTATTATTATTTATTTCTCCTAAACTAATTTGTTAAGTCAATTTGAATTATCTAAAGAAAGTAGTTGAATTACTTCAACTAATTGGGAAAGAATAAAAACTCAATTGGATGAAGATACAAGAGGAGAATAGAAGGAGAAAAACAAGACTAAGGTTTTCTCTTGAGTTAAATGAGATAGTCTCAGTTTTCATTCATTTCTGAGTTTACTTGAAAGCCTAATCCTCTTGTTGACAACGAGGTCTCATTGTAGACAACAAGGTTCAAGACTGAATCATACTTTTTAGCCACTTGTTTTAGAGGTGTTGATTCATCCTTGATAGTCTGCGTATTCTTGTCTGTTTGTGAATTAATTTTCATGGCTGATAAATGATATCTTGCAGAGTCAAAATGGCAACAACTTGTGGCAAGATGATCCATATCATTTTTTTCAGTGTTACTTTACTGTAAGATTCTTTTTGTATGGTGCCCATTGTAAATAAATTTGACCTTGGTCCATACCCTCGCAGGGGTTTGTAAAGAGAAATACACTTTTGGTATCTCAGAATGAAATAAAATCAGATTATTGTTCTGTCTCATACATGTGTTTTCATGACTCAGTTCCTCTTTTCACTTTTGATATCCATGTTTACTTTATTGTAAAATTTGTATATATTCCAGTGGCTTAATATAAATTTTATTTTACATTGCAACATAAATTATAAAACTGGTATTAATCCTTGTAATTAATACTTGCAGATTGAGTGAATGTTTTTGAGGCTATTAATCCTGGGTGACATTCCCAACTATCTTGTCCTAGCCATGCAAGATCCTAAAATGATTGAGTAAGGTGTTCCATACCGTTTCCTCAACATACTCCTGTGGACTTTCCTAGACAAGTGCAATGGTCTGTCTCCCCGAGTTCACTGTAGTGGTCAGAGGGGAGAAAATGGTCCAAGACAATTCTTCTTCTTAAGTTTACAATAGTGACTAGAGTGGGAAGAATGGTCCTTGTGCCTGGCTTTCAACATTTGTTGGGACAATAATTTTTCCTATGTCATAGGTAGTGACCAGGATAGGAAGAATGGCCCTTATATCACTCTGTTGAGTGAGTGACTTATGTGAGACTCTATTGAGTACACTAAGTCCAACACATGACTTATTCAACTTCATTCCCAATTACTCTGATGGAGTATGGCCTTGAGAGATGATGTAGATGATGATATATTTTGATGCTAGGATGATACTAGATGATACTGATAGTGATGATGATGCTCGTGACTTGATCTGCGTGATCATGAGATAAATTTTGTGGCTATGATGATGCTACCTGTAGAATGGTCTGCAAGACTGTGTGAGCCTTGCGCATACCATGTGAAATGGATGGATGTGTTTGAGACCATTACAGTTAATACCTCCCTATCTAAGAGAGAGTGTTGATATCGTGGGCATCGTGGGAAGTATTAACCTCCATGTGTAACCTTTGACTAGAATAGAATATTCCAGAAGCCAGAGAAATCCTAAACATATGTGTAAAAACCCTAGAAGACAAGTTGGCTCAGTAAAATAATTAATATTAAAGTATTAGCTTCTAGAAGGACAACTCAGCCTAGATAGGTGACAATAACCACTATAAATAGGAGGCACTTGAACTCATTTGTACACACTCACTCACTCTCTCATACAAGCTAAGAGTTGCACAAGTCTGGAGGATAGCTACAACTACTGTAGTGGTGATTGGTTCTTGGTCTGTGGTCTTGGGATATCTTTCTGGTGTGATATCCTTGGAGAAGGTGCGCTTTTTTGATGATATTGTGGATTTTCGAAATCATTCTCTTTGTCAAAGGTTAAAGTGCTAAGGGTTGGTTACATGCCTATGGTTTGGAGACAATATTGGATTGTCTATCGTAAACGAGCACATCAACATTTTAATAAGTATTACCCTCATGCTTGTACTTTATGTTATAATTTCACTTTGACTTTATTCACTTAAGTCTAAAGTGATTAAGTCATAAAGTGACATTAATTTCACTTAAATGTGAATTAATAAACATAAAGTGAAACTATGGAAACTTACATGAGTATGAGATCTAATATCATCCACTCATTTTGGAGAAACATTGTTAAGCCCTAAATCATGACACATTACCCATTAATTGGGGCATATTACATTAATATTGTTATTTTATTTATGTTGTCTTGGTCAATTAGTTGTAATTGTACTTCTTAGTCTCCTATATATACCAATGAGACCTTTTCATTTGGAATAATCTTGTATTTGTGAATTCACGTCATGTATAAGGAGGTTTCCCCATTGAAAAAGATTATTATCTGAATTTATCTCTTTGTCAATGCGTGGAGTACTTATTCTGAGGTTTTTATGCTATTTTGATTTGATATTTGGTTCTTAACATTTGGTATCCGAGCTAAACAATCCTCAGGATTGACTTCTTCAAAACAAGTATTCTTGGAATTATTGCTACAATTTTTTTTTTCTCAAAGGTTGTTTCGGATCTGGAATTTATATGGTGTATAAGAGACATATAGAGCTAACTCAGGTCCAAAATTAAGATCTTGGTTCACTATATTTTTGGAGATACATTCTGTTCAAGTTAGGGTTTTTGACTAGTCTCGAAACTAGTATGAAACATGTCTTCTTGGCATTTTCGCTCCCATTTTTTTTTTGGCTTGGTTTCATGTTTTGAAATTTTTACAGTATGAAGGAGATATAGTGAAGTATCTTGTGTACAAATTTCAGCCCTTGATTTGCTGTACTCTGGAAAATTATTCTCCGAGGAAATTAGGGTTTTTGGTTGGTCTAGATTTTAGTTTAAAACATGTGTTCTTGGGAAAACTGTTATATCTGAATCTATAGACCTCCAAATTGAGTGATACCTATTCCATTGGTTACATTACAAGTTTTACCGGTGCAAATCTCAATTTTTGAAGTGAAGACATTGACACACACCAGACCATACAAGTTCGTTAGTTTGAAAGAAAAAAAAACAGCACATCTTGGGAAAGTTATCATAAAATTCTCTTGGAGAATTCAATCTTGGTATAACTTGTAGGGTTGGAAAGAAGACACATCAAGCTACCTCAGGCTGAAAGTTTAGACTCAGAAGGACTAAAATTGCATAGCTACAATAAAAGAAAGTTTGGCTAGAAGAACAATCTCCAAATCAGGGTTTTAAAAGGTGCATTTTGTTTTCTGGAAATTTGCATATCTTTTGACTAGACGATCCAATTGGGGTGATTAAAAAAGTGGAATAAAGTGGGATAAACGAGTACCACATAAATTTGGGAGAATATTAGGGATTTTTCAGTATAGATGTATTCTAGTGTCTCTAAACGTAGGAGTTGTTGTTACTTGTCAATGCTACAACCTCGGGACAATGTGGTTCTTCCATGCACCTAGAGTATATCGAAAGACCCCTTTTGAATGGTTACACATTAGAAGACACTACTATGGATTTGATCTCCCATGTAATTGGCGTATATCGAGAGACCCTTATTGACAATAAAAATCACAATGAGGATTTTCTCCTGTAAAGTATTGCTAAAGCCTATTATTTAAACTACGCTAATGATATATAATACTAGTAGGTGGGACCCCCTTGTAGACTAGAGGCTCAGAGATAGTCTTATCACGCATTTTATGCTATTGTTTTGATGCTTCTTACAAGGTTCTATATGGTTGATGATGCAGTCTTGGTTTTGTTTGCGACATAATGGCAGATGGATAATACGTTTTATGTGATGATTCCATTATTCTAATCTCTCCATGTTATGAGTGGCATATATTTACTGTTGTTACATTTGATATTGTCGCCATGATTCATTACCTGTTGCACTTGCACAAGACACATTTTAGTAAAAACATGAAACAAAAGCAATGGAAAGAAACTTATGGGAAAAAAATCAAGGAAAGGAAATATACTATACTATGTTAAGAGGTTATGTGAAAATGAAATAAAAGAAAGCTAGTATTAGTCCTAACTAGCAATGTTAGTGGCTATACGAATTATATTGAGTTTTATTGTGCACATTTGATATATGGTATGGTATGGTTTTTGACAATGGTTAATATGGATTTGGGTGGCGCAATTGGCAAGCAATACGTCGCAAGTTTCAATGTATGGAATTAATGACATGGTTAATGGTATGGTTTTGGGCTGGCTGTCATGTACTATGGAATTGAATGTGAGGAAGAAGGAAGCGATGTGCAGTAAATTCACGTCACTCCATACTTCTTCCACTAGGCCGTCACCATAGCATGGTTATTGTTTAATTTAGTTTTGTTGTGGTTAAGCTCTGAGATTCAAGCCTAGAAGGAATTGCTCGACCAACTCTCCCTTTTTAAATCCGTTGGTTACAGGTATGGTTCTTTTCGCCCATCCATGAATTTATCTCTATCTATGAAATGACCGATGGCTTAGTAATGTGTCAGTTTGTGTTTTCCTGAGATTGGCAACTGTGTAGCGCGTGGGTATTTTCTTTGGAATCACTGTGTGGTTATTTGTTTGCAAATGGAAAAATTGTTTTGTTGAAGTTGTGATTTCATTGGTTGTTTTGTGTGGTGGAAAATGTGATGGCTCTTTGTTGTTTTAAGTAGTTATGGGTATTGTTTTGGAGGGTTTCTCTATGTTTAGCCTTGTTGGCTACCTCCTCACAGTTATGGTAACCATATCCGGCTGTATTCAGTTTTTATGGGGTTGTTGTTTATGTTTCAAACTACCTTTTGGTCACTGTGTGTCTTTCAGAGCCATGGTCGTGTGTTATTCACCTAGTCATGGGCTTATTTTTTTGATATTGGCATCAACACAGTTGGTTATGGGGCATGCATTATGCCAAGAAGTATTCTTTATGGTTGTTGGTAATACTTGGGGTCTGCATTTCCATTGGAATTGTTATAAATTGGTCCAGCTCTTGAGAAAAGCACGAGGGTTATCCCTTTGTGCGTTCTTGGCATTTGTTACTATCCAGTGAGAAATCATTTCTCCTCTACATCATTTCCTACCTTACCCAGTGTTGAAATGTCACACTATTACACAAGCTGAGAGTTATAAAATCCTGTGGTTCCACACTGCTTTCTTTGAAGGTTTTCTACCTACTGTTGATATGTTTGACCTCCAGTGTCTATGTGTTTTGGTGACCGAACGAACTCTTGATTATTTATTGTGTTCATGGTTATAGAGGCCGATTTGGATAACCCCAACTAGTCACACTCCTATTGGGTTTCTTCTTGACTTTCATAAGTTGGTTGAGTGGTTATGACAATTGTTTTGAGTATTGTCTCGTCTCTGTTTGATTGGGTTGTTGGAAAGTTATAATTGGGGATGAAAATTGGTATACAGTCGAGGGGATACCTCCTTTTGTTATGCATTGATCGTTGTGTTCCTACACCGTGGCGTTAGTTGTAGTTGGTGGCTACTATGTGTTTGATTAGTCCCGATCGGGATCATTGCAAATTGGGGAAAATGATGACCGTGACTTGGTTGTTTACTGTGTATGGTTTATGAAGACATCGTGCGTTGTTTTTTTTTTATTGCACCATTAGAAATGAAACACATGTTTTGTATTTTGGTTTCATTGCAAGTTTTATTGGTTAATATTGTCAAAAAAATGAAATCGGGCAAGGTTTTAAAAAGTCTGTTCAACTTGAGAAAAGTCTTGTGTCTATGTTTGTTTTGGGAAATTGTGAATTATGGGAATTGGTTGATATTCTATATAAATACACACTAGACAGGGATGAAACAATATGAATCTGTGTTCCTTTTTATTTATTTTTAAATAAAAAAGAGAAGGAAATGAAAAGAAACAAGAATTCTATTAACAAGAAGGTTGAAAGGCATAGTGATTCTGAGTATGATTATACACTGTGTTGATTGAAAAAGTTTGAAGAATTGAATGTGAGATAGTGAACAAGTTTTGATACACAATAATTGTTTGATTGGTGTTGGAACCGTTTGTATTGAATACAAAGCATTTTTTTATGGATTACTTAACTGATTTTACGAACAATATTCGTTCTTTTCCTTACCATTATTTCACTTTTCGCACATTATAACTCCCCTCACCTTCCCATATTCACTATCCACTCCCTGTTCTTAAAATTTAATTATAGTTAAGATAAATTTTGTATTATGAAAGTTAAAGGATCGCACATGGATGAATTACAATGATATATCCTTTTGTTTTATGATACAATTGATTGTTTGATGTTTGAGAGAAGTAAACATGATCCATTCCCCCTCATTTTAACACTTTTCTCTCAATACAATCCCTCACATATCCCAGAACCCTTGTTCACCCCCTACTCATTGACAAGTAGTAAATGATTTGTATGGATTGGATTGCATGAGTCTAATATGTTGTTGAGCCAAACTTTGTTTCATATTTAAAAGATTTCTCATGTATGGTTGTTGAAGAAACTATTTTCTAATCAATAATGGATACAGGAATAATCTTTTTCAATAGAGGTATCCATAACCAGGGTAACATAGGAAGAGGAAATTGGAACAGGGGTCCTAGAAGGCCAAGGTTCTCTATACACTTTGATGCAGACTCGCAAGAGTTAGGCCAACTATTTCAAGATGGATTTTTTAACTGGATTGGACAAGGAGTGGTCCAACCTAGGCCAAAAAAGCCTCCTTTCCAAGCCCCACAGGTCCCTGGTATGCCAGTGTCCCCTCATGTTTCACTACAACCTGAAATCCCTAAAAAGGACGGATGATAAGATATTGTACACATGACAGTCTCCCAACATCGTGGCTGGCTTAACTTGTCTCTACTTTCCCCTCCACCTATTAATCAAATTGTCCAAGCTGCCCCTATCCACTCACCAATACAGTCTTCCCATGCAAGAAAAAAGTTAAAAACCGAGGCCCACCATGCTCCTGACAAAGGAAAAGCTGATGCTGCCCCATCCTCACCCTCAAATGACTCTGCCAAATCCATGTCCTCCTGCATGCATTTGAGAGATGATTTCTCTCATGTGATCAGTGAGATTAGGCTTAAATGATCCACACATCCTAAGGCAAATTCAGAGATATCAAAGGGTGACAACAACAACAAGGGAAATATTGCCTCCCAGAGTGGAAAATATGGATTTTAAGTATTTTTATTTATTAATCGTTGAGGACAGTTGACTTCTGAAATTTTGGACAACACACTATTTTTTGGATATATGGGTAATATGTTTTTGGAAATAATTTCAATTATCATTGATATAAATTGTTAAAATATGAGAGTGATGATGAGAGTCACAAGGAGGGATGTTTTGGTTGATTAGCTAGTTTTGTTATGTTTGTTAAAGAACTAAAGGGAGTCACAAGAGGTCCCACCTACTAGTTATTATTTATTAAAACCCTTATTATGATTTTATTACTTTTCCCCCTTAAATAAAAGGCTGGTTGATTTTTAGTTAACTTAACTAAATAAGTAGTTCAACTACTTCAAATAATTCTAATTGCTTAAAGGAAAAAGGAAAAAGGAAAAGGAGGAACAAGAGGGGAATAGAAGGAGAAGCATACTAAGGTCCGCTCTTCGAGTTTTGTTGAGATAATTCAGTTTTCATTCATTCTTTAATTCATTGAAACCCTAATTCTCTTTTATGATAGTAGGGTCCTATTATAGACAAAAAGATTCAAGGATGAATTACATCATTCAGACACTTGTTTTTCGGAGGTGTCGATCTATCTTTGATAGTGTGTGTAGACTTGTCTATTTGTGAATAAATTTTCATGACTGACAAAGGCTATTGTGCAGAGTCGAGTGGGAAACAATTTGTGGCACGATGATGCAACTTTTAAAGTTCATTTTTTTTACTTTATGTCAGAAGTCCTTTTGTATGGTTTTCATCAGGGACATCTAAGTTTAACTTTGGTCCAAAACGTCCTCAGGGAATTTTGTAAAGAGAACGATTCTTTTGATAAATTGGAATGAAATAAACGATTGCTTTATGTCTCATTTGTTTGATTATTGACTTGTTGTTTTTACTTATATCTCTATATTTATTTTAGCATCTATTATATTAAAAAAATTACATAAATAATGAATTTTCCAGCAAGCTTTCATTTATAAAAAATTAGCCTAATCACTTGTAATCAATACTTGTGAATTATGATACAAATTTTGATGGCTATAAACGTAAGGTGATATTCCTATCTATATTGATTTAGCCAAGTAAGATCTAAAAATTCTTTAGTAAGATCATTTCATATCTTTTC
>SNQJ01S0298577.1:0-10447 GCA_010110895.2 Picea sitchensis
TGTACCCCATCATCTCAGGCAACCATATCTAGGCTCTATAAATCCTACCTAGGGTCAAGATTTTCAGTCTATTGCTCCTTTCCAAGGTAGCAAACCCAATCAACCAACACATGTTGGCTACTTGACTCAAAACCCTCCACAACTGAATTTGACAGGACCCTCTAACTATTTACAGACTTCTTATGGTCCTACTAGTATACCTACGGGATTTCCTCCTCAAAATTACTCGTTTCCTCGAGTGAACAGACAGTTACCGTTTCTAGCTACTTTGGATTTACCGTATTTATCTAGGATTTTGAATGATCCTATTTTTCATTCTCCTTATTGGCCAGTCATACATGACAAAATACCCTCAGACCTTCCTAAGTTTGGCGGTCGATCATGAGAAGACCCAAACAATCATGTCATGACATTTCATCTTTGGTGTTCATCCAAATCCTTGATGGATGACTCCATTTGATTACATATTTTCCAACGCACTCTTACAGGTTCGGCAACCAAATGGTATATTGAATTTCCACGAGGATTCTTCAATGACTTTAACATCTTAGCTATGGATTTCTTGAAACATTACCAGTTACTGATACGATATGAGACAGGAACCGAAATTTTGAGTTCATTTAAACAACCCTCTTCCACTCACATTTCAGATCATATTCATGAGTGGAGGAGGAAAAGGCGATTAATAAAATTTCCCATTCCTAACCAATTATTGGCTGAGTGGTTTACAAAATCACTCATCAGTCCTATAGCCTATGATGTTTCCATGGGCGGTGTCGTCACTGAAGAGCAGGCAATTAGTCATGCTCAATACTTTGATCTCGTTTATTCACAAATGGGCATGTTATATGACTTGATCCCTGATGCTCCTCGCCCGTCTACAAGTCCAACCCCAACGCATCTAGTAGCTTCTGATGTTTTTTATGGTGTGATTGGCACTTTTCATGTTGAGACTCAGTACAAACAAACCAGTCATTCCAATCCAAAATATACTACTTCTAATGTACAAAATGCTAATCCTCCAACTCCCTCTCCCAGTAAAACCTATGAGGTCAATACGGTTCAGTCTACACCTACTGGTAAAAATAAAAATAAAAAGAAATGGAAGGGTAAGAATAAAGAGGATAAAAATAATAATCAACAATCTGATAAACCTAAGACTCAGCTTGCTTATGATAAAGAAAAGTGAAAACCTTGTTATCCTTGTCTTATCTGTGGTAAGGACCTTTATACGAAAGATTGTCCAAGACGTGTTGAGGTTACTAAGTTCCTGCAAGGGACTGGGACACCTCCTACACCCGTCATTTTGTCACAACCTTTTCCTTCTCAACAAAAGGCCCAATTGGTTATTCATGACCAACCTTCTCCCTCTACCACATATTTTGTACTTATGTGTACTGGTGACTCCAAGAAGAACGTAGTTGCATTCGCTACTCGGACCAAAGATTATTCTCCTTCTAAAGAGAAAGTTGATGATTCACCTCCCCCATTAGTTCGACCTCCTCCATCGAATTCACCTCCTAATGGTCCTCTTCATCTCGAATGACCTAGTCTAGATACAGTTCTTCGCCTACCTCTTAAGGGCATCGTTCGTAAGTCATCATTTAACCCCCATGCACGTGCCACTCAAAACTACAGTATTGTAGAAGATCTTGCACAGATAGGTTTTGCGATGTCGAATATCGAAGGCCTTCAAATTTGTCATACTCAACAGACGACACTATTAAAGTCTATTGGTGGAATCAATCCTACCAATACGAATTTGATAATATTTGACTTGGAAGATCACATTCCAAATCTCCCTCATCAATTAGCGTTTCAAATACAATTCACTGTGGAAAATAAGAATATTTGTCAAATAGTTGTTAATGAAGGAGCTTTGACTTGCATCATGTCCATCACTTACTTGAAAGACATTATCTCCCTACCCTTACCAAGTCACACAATATGTTAAAAGATTTTAATGGTACAAGGTTTAAACCTTTTGGTGTTCTTCCTTCGTTATCTATTGCGTTAGAAGAAAAAGCAGTTATAGTTGAGGTTGAGGTGTTTGATGCCCCTTGTTGGCAGCAAGCCAAAGTGGAAAGAAGGATGATCATGGGGAAAGAAAGCTTGCAGAAATGGAAGTAACAGCTGGAGGAAAACACAACACGCGCACATGCAAGAAAGCGTGCACAGGGAAAGCGACAACTGGAAGGAAGAACAACAAACGTGCATGGGAGGAAGACGTAACGTTGGTAGGGTTAGGGTTTTTGTAATACATTGTAAATGGATGAAGAGCCCGATAGATATAAATATAGATATGTAGGGATAATAGCAGGTTCCAGTTTTTGTTGTGTAAGGTTGTTGGTTCCCGACTAGTTCCTTTTTGTATTGTTTATACTGGTTATGTACGAGTCGATGTGATATGTAATATTGTTGTGAACTATTTTTTAAGTTGTTGAGATAGAACAGAGGAGAGTAGGAAGATTTGAGGATTAGATCGCAGGCTATGGAGCCTGGCGATCTAGTTCGCCTCACATAGATCTTACCCATCTGAGGAATACCATAATAAAAGAGCCAAGAGCCAAATATTTGTGGAGGGTGCCCAGGAGGGTGGTGAACCATGGTAATATGTGTGTAATATGATGAATGCATGCATGTATTTATCCCTTGTTCAGTAGTTATTTGTTGTTTTTAATGAATGAATGAGTTATTATATTGCATGTTTAAATGTTGTTGCGATAATGAGGGAATAGCCATGGAAGTTGTCGTATAGTTGGGAATAATAGTAGGTTTCAATTACAAGTTATAATAAATGGTTCAAAATATGGATCCCTTATCTCACGCTCAATCCTAGGTTGTAAACACATGAGTCTTACAACCACCCATTAAAGCTATCTCGAGTGAGACTATGCGGCATATTTTGTGTGTCGTGTTGCCTTCTAGTTCACCAAGAGGGCCGATAGTTTTAGAGGCTTTGTTGGAAACCCGAAAAGACATGAACCCTAGGTCAATAACTCAAATGGTCAAGAAAGAAGAATAAGTAGGAGAAATAAACCAAAAAATGGTTATGTTGTCATGTTGGTAGGAACCAGAGAGGACTAAGTAGGTGAGATAGACTGGGCGAGAAGAGAACGAAGAAAAGAAGAGAGCAATGAGCCACTAGAAGGGAATGTTGAAACCGTGGAACCCCAAAAAAGAAGAAATCGAGGGTTGGTTGAGAACCACAGAGCTAGAGTTTGCACAGAAAGACAATAGAAACCCTAGAATCACACCTCGAAAATATCTGGACAAATACGTGTTTATTGATTTAGAATGTTGGCCCTTGACCAAGTTTTGGGAGATCCTTGGTCAAGTTTGACCTATTTTGGGAATTCGACAGCCTATCAAAGATGGAGCACAAGACGAAGCAGAGATCGTGAGATCTCGACCCCTTTTTGGGTCCTTTTTAGGATTTGGGAATATGTAACGAGTATGGGATGTCGACCCATGGGTTTACCTATGTTTAGGACTATTTTGTATAAATAGAAGGCTAAGAAATGTGAGAAGTAGTTGTGCAAGTTGGCTAAGTGCTAAGAGTTGGATCTGTGTGATCAAGAATTGTAAGGCTTCATGCATACTGTGTGAGACTTGCAGAGCTAAGTGCAAGTCATTATAAGAGACTGTGAAGGGCTTTGTGATGTAACTCAAGGAAGGAGGATCTAGAGAGCTGTGCAGATCTCCTGTCCTATGTGAAGTAAGGTTTTTGTGTCTTTGTGCATGTAGATCACTGATTGAAGCTAATAAAGAAGAAGATTTGGTGGACGTAGCCCCAGGGTGGGGGTGAACCACATAAATACTGTGTTATTCTGCTCTATGCGATGTTCTGATGTGTTTATGTGTTATTTGCTAAGTGATTTGATATAGATAGATAGATATGTTTATGCTTTATGCTTATGATGAATCTGGATGCTAGATCTGACATCTGTGAACTTGCTTAGTGCTTGAATCTGCTAGATTTGATCTAATTTATTATGTTAAGTGATTATATACATTAGATTAGGGTGAATGTTGCGATGCTATGTTTTCTCTGTGGAGTAGATATTGGTTATATAATGATGAACTAACGGTGCTAAGTGCTCTATTAAATATTATAATCACAGATCTGTGTCCCAACTAAGGTTGTAGACACCTGAGTCCTGCAACCCCCCCTGCCTCTACCTTGGGTGAGACTTCATCTACTTCGCAGGTGTTGCCGAAAGGGTCGGTAGTTAGGGTTTTGTTGGTGCGATGTTGTAGCGTTGAACCCTGGGTCTTCACTTGTGCCAACGAATGGTTATGTTGTCGGGACCTGAAATTGTGATTGCTTGGAACTGAGGAAGAAGAATCTATGTGCGTAGATCTGTTGCTCTAGTGCGCAGTACTCTACTAATTTGGCAAGCTCTGTGCTAAGGAAAAGAAGTCTGATCTGAAGAAAAGAGGTAATATCCAAAAGCTTTGTGCTCTAAGAAAGGTAAAAGTGAGAATTCTTTATTAAAATATGTAAGATTTGGAAGCTCTATGCTTTGATAAAGGTAAGAATATTGAAAAATTCTAGATCTGAAAGATTTGTGCTCTATAGAAGTAAGATAAGTGGAAATTTTTGTTTCAACAATATGGATCTATGTATGTTTGATAGATTCTATCCTAGCTTGAAAACTAGGGTAGTAATAGATGAAAGAAGATTTGATATGAGTAGATCTGATAAGAATAGTGAAAAATATGTTATACCTATTCATAGAAAGAAGGTTTGGACTAATAAGTCTATGCGGGATCCTAGAAATAATTTTTTGCAAGGTAGCTACCATGATCCTAGTGCACAGTACAGGAAAGGTTGGGGATCATTTAAAAGAAAGAGAGGATTAACCCTCTATTATAGTTGCAGAAGACCGGGACATCTCGCTAAGGAATTCCCTGGGAGAAAACCCAGTTGTCTTTGTTGTAAAGCTATGGACCATGAAGTATTGGATTGTCCTAGAATGATTGCTAAGCTTTAAGAAATGAATATGAACCAAGAAAACCCTAAGGCAAATCCAGAAACTAAGATTATGGCAGAATCACAGAAAGAATAAGAGAAAGTATTGCTACAGATGAAAGAAAACCTGAATGACCACCAACATGTCAGATTATCAGAGGTATTCAAAGAAAAAGAATGCCTTGAAGCAAGAATAAGAGACTTCAACATTTACTGTGTTCTAGATGAGGAAACACAGGTGAATATCATGACAGAGAGAACTTGGGAAGCTATAGGGAAGCCTGCTATGATTCCCTCATTAGGAGGAATAGGACTATTCAAAGGAAAGTTAATAAACCTATGTGGAAAGCTCACCCAGATACCTATGAATGCCAATGGAACTTCGACAGAGGAAGTTTTTGAGATTATTAAATTTATTGAGACCAGTGTCCCATTTACCATGCTACTAGGAAACCTTGGATTGAAAGAGATTAGGCCAAAAGGCAAGAAGAAGAAGAAGTCTTAGAACAACAGAAGCAAGAGTTAAAAGAATTCATTACTAGAAGGATTGCACACTTGATTGAAGAACAAAAGAACATATCAAAGCTATTTAACACCAGAGACCCGGATGTCGAAGTTGCAAGAACACTAGAAGACCCACAAAAGAGTGAAGTACCTATTCCAGATAAAGAAGAAGGATCACCCTTGAATCTTAGGAAAGAATCTCAACAGTGCGAAGTGACTATGGAAAAAGAAGTTAAGAATCAGAATAGAAACAGACATACCGAGATGAAGTTCACTGGGAAGAAGGCTAGAAAGCTAAGTAAAAAGAGAGCTAAGATCGACAGGTTGCAAAATTTTCCAGAGGAAACCTCACCGAAGGAAAATTTGCAAAATTGGAGCTTCGTCGGGATATCAGAACAGCGACACATGGCACTTCGCCATGGAGAAGCAATATATTCATTAGGGACATTATAACCGTTAGACTAACGCTTCGAACGGGTAGAAAGGCATTTATGGATAGACAAATCGCCATCTTCCTGTTGGGACCATGCCATAACGGATAGAACATAGTTAATGAAGGCTTCATACCCGTTGCAAGGAACCCGTTTCCGAGTTACCTATTTATCCCATTGTGCCATGCACTGAGAACACTTTTTCTAACTGAGAGTTTGAGCCCACAAACTAAGTTGATTTTTCACAATGATCATCGCACTCTTACTATCTATTCTATTGTAGTATCTAAGTTACTCCCCGAACCCGAGATTGTTAACCCTAAGTGTGTATGTCGGACGAGTTGAGCGTTGTAGAGAAAGTTGTTGAAGAACTTTTGATCAACCTCATGACTGAAAGAGTCATGTCGATGTCTACATGTGTACAAGCATCATCGACGAGAGGAATGCCAACCTCTCCATCCATTGCTCGCGGAGCCGGACCATCCCAACCATCAGATGAAAAGTGAACTAAGCACAGGGATGATCTAGCAAATTCCAAATTGATCCCGACCATATTACCTGCCTATATACCACCTCTGAGCATAGAAATAAATCGAGACAGTGTGCCTAGAGCTTTTGAATACACCTTGGTTACGACGTACCTCTTGAAGGGGATACACGCAGTTCAAGAAGACCAATATAAGATTGCAGCATTGAAGTTTAGTGACTTCAACCTCAGAGATCGCAAAGTCTATAACATGCTCGCCCCACATAAGTACTTGACCAGAACTAAGGGGAAGAATTCAAAGATCACCCCTCAGCAATGGACCCATAACCTCGCTAGTCCACCCTAGTTGAACTTCATGAAGATTCCCCACTTCGGAATACACGAGGAGGTGAATGCATGTGTCAAGCTACTACTTTCTTGTTACCATGGCGACTATTTGTGGCTAAAACGTTGTATAATAGTTGATCCAATGTTGATCAATCAGATCACAGGGTTGAGTATGAAAGGACCGGATCCACAAGAGTTTTACCCCGGAAAAACCATGGATTGCGCTCTAGCACAGAAGATCAAGGACACTTATGGCAATGTCGAGAAGGGCACGCGAGGCTACAAGGTAGCTTCTATCCAGAGTGGCGCAGTGCACCTTGCCTGTCAGTTGATTGCAGGGAATTTAGTATGAAAGAACCAACCTACCCAAGTCATCGATTTTGTAGTCAACCTCGCAGGGAAGTGCGCGGAAGGCCTTCATATGAACTGGGAGAAGTACCTAGTGAACTAGTTGGAACTCGACTGCAGAGAAGCACAAGATCAAGGATATGAATTTCATTTCAGCTGGCTCTTGATAGTTATAGCTTTTATTTCCTAGGATATGCCAAAAGGTATGACCTTCCCAGACATCGAGTCATTTGAACCACTGGCCGCGAAGTTCGATAGACGGTGGTATTCAAGCGCCATGAATAAACAGTGGCAGTCAAATGTTTTTTTTCACACCTACTAGAATCAGCTGAAGACAGCCATCTAGTCCAAGCCTCGCATGACTCTAAACACTCTACACCGGTTCAGGCCTTTGATGAAGTTCAACATAGATCAAAATTTTATTTACATCACAACGCGCGCCGACGAACACAAGCAACAATTTTAGTCATACTACAAGCTGACGGAGGAGGACTTGGAAGAGATCACTAAGGACTGGTCGACGGACCTCCTTATCCCAGTAGACCCTGTGGAGATATCCGACATCGACAGCCCAAAAACTGTGCAGGATACACCCAGACCTAGCAGGACAAAGAGGACCAAAGAAGTCCAAGAATTAGACAACGCATCCATGAAACCTGCTTCCATATCACCAGAGCGAGTAGGTGATGGTGAAGATTTAGATGAAAAATAAGTCGAGCAGAAGCAGGGAGATGAGGTTGATCCCCTGAAGAAGAGAAAAGGTTTGCCTCTGAAACCTTCCTCCTGGAAGAAATTGAAGGCCACCATGACCAAGATGCAGATCGTCCTCACCTCCGATGACTTCGATTTCCTCATAGCATCCCTGCAAGATGCTTCATTGGAAATAGCAGAGAAACAAGAAGAAAAGAAAGAGGATATGTATGATTGAATTGAGACTGAACTTTGAGGGGTACAGTAAGCCCTACAGTCCAACCGCGTAGTCTCCACTGCACTAGGAGAGCCAGAATTGGGAGATGAGCCATCTCAACTCCACCACCTAGCCGATACAGTCAAAGCTTACCTTTGACGAGCATAGGAAGAAACAGAGAAAGCCACCCAGGCTTTGACACAAGTACAAGGAGTACTCGTAGAGAAATGCAGTGCTGCAGAATAGGAAAATCTTTCTCTCCAAGTGAAGTTTGATGAATAAAAAGAACACCTACAGCAAGAAAAGGAATAGTTGCTCGTGGAGCAACTCAAAGTAAAAGAAGCAGTCAACATATCACTTCTCTCTGTGACAGTATTAGAAATCAAGGTAGAAGACTGAGTTACACAGCAGGTGAACCAGCTCGTAGAGGCCATTCAACAGCTACAGTAACGCATAGCATATTTGGAGCTACGCACTGTACTTGAGACCCCACAAGATGTAGATACCAAAGAGAAGCCACTGCTCAGAGTGTAGTTGAAAGGCTAAAGGATCTTACCCTGGAATGTAAGCAACTCACTAATCGCAGTGCCCATATCTATGAAGAACTCACGGAGAACCTGGAACTGAAGGCACTAGAGTCGCAGCTCCAAGAGGCAAAGTATCAAGCCGAAAATATGCATGCATAGTTGAAGTCCCTATCAGCCGTGGAAAGAATGAAGCGCTCCCAAGAGAAATTAACTACATAGCAGTAGATCCATACTATTCAGAGAAGAGTTCTGGAGGTAACTCAGAAACTCCAACCTATACAAGATAATGCCTATCAATTGTTTACAGAGGTAGAAGGCCAAGGAGCAGAGTTAGAGCAGGTTATCACTACAGATGAACATCGTCTAGAGGGACCTATCAATGATGTATTCATCCAAGAGTTCATTGAATAGGAGGCCATAACACAATAGTAAGTCAAAGCAGCTCGAGTTAAGCTCGAGGCGTTCGAAGAAGAACTAGTCAGACCAGAGTGACTCGGGATGAGTCACAGGTGAGTGTTGGGGGCCTGTTGGCCCTTGACCAAGTTTTTGGATATCTTTGGTCAATTTTGACCTATTTTGGGACTTCACCATCCAGTCGAAGAGGGAGCGCAAGACAAAGCAAAGATCGCGGGATCTCGACCCAGTTTTGGGTCTTTTTTGGGATTTGGGAATGTGTAACGGGTATGGGATGTCGGCCCATGGGTTTACCCATGTTTAGGCCTATTTTGTATAAATAGAAGGCTAAGAAATGTAAGATGTAGTTGTGCAAGTTGGCTAAGTGCTAAGAGTTGGATCTATGTGATCAATAATTGTAAGGCTTCGTGCATACTGTGTGAGACTTGAAGAGCTAAGTGCAAGTCATTGTAAGAGACTGTGAAGGGATTTGTGTTGTAACGCAAGGAGGGAGGATCTAGCAAGCTACGCAGATCTCATGTCCTATGTGGAGTAAGGTTTTTGTGTCTCTCTGAATGTATATGACTGATTGAAGCTAATAAAGAAGAAGAGTTGGTGGACGTAGCCCCAGGGTGGGGGGTGAACCACGTAAATACTGTGTTATTCTAATCTGTGTGTGTTCTGATGTGTTTATGTGTTATTTTCTAAGTGATTTGATATAGATATGTTGTCACAGGGGAAGACCCAGGGTTCAACGCTACAAGAGCGCACCAACAAAACCCTAACTACCGGCCCTTTGGCAACACCTGCGAAGCAGAAGAAATCTCACCCGAGGTAGAGGCAGGGGTGGTTGCAACCTTAGTTGGGACACAGATCTATGATTATATCACTTATAGAGCACTTAGCATCGATCATTCATCAATATTCAGTCCTTATTATTGTTGTAGGAAAATCTCCCTGCGGACAGGTAGATTTCCTCTTGAGAGCTAGACTCTTAACTCTAAGACAGAAGGTGCTTAACATGGACACTGACTTCCTTTTAGATCTAATCAATTTGATGAACAAAAGAGAAGGAGGAAAGCATGTACCTTATGAATGTCATTTGTCCCTGCAAGGTCCAGGATGTGCTTCGATCTTGAGCTCCTTGGTAGATTCTGCAAGACAAACAAAAGTACAAACAACTTCCTACTCTACAAAGATTAGCTAAAACATAGATCCATCTACTGTAGACAAACTTATATGGAACAAGTACAAGTTTGAAAGAAACAGACCAAGAATTGATTATATTGATGAGAACAAAGTGTTACTTACAACCATGGATGTAGTGCAACAACTTCACCAAGCTCTCCTTGTCCAAAACCTTGCTTAAACAGTCCACACACAGAATGTTGATGCTCCAAATTACATCTTCCTCATGAGATCATAAGTTAGATGCTTCATAATTATTTCCATCCCTCTTCCTCCATGGAAACCCCTAATTATATAGGATTTGGAGGTTTAACCACCATGGAGAGGATCTCTCATCAGATCCACTAAGAAAGGGATCTC